>CM076577.1:660009659-660306273 GCA_034641835.2 Pinus albicaulis
ATGACATATTAAATAGAACTAATGCTAATTACAAGAAATGACATGATCAACATCGAGTGCCACACAACTTCCAGGTGGGCGACAAAGTGTGACTACATTTGCAGAAGGAGCACCTCGTTGGACCCCACCGCAAGCTTCGCATGCTTTGATATGGGTCATACACCATCACCAAGGTTGTAGGGGCTAATTCCTTCGAGCTCAGTATTCCACCATTTCTTGGTCTACACGCAATATTCAATGTGGACTACCTTCAACCCTACTTCCCACCTTTACTATACACTCTGACATTGCATAACAACTCACACCAACATAGTTAAACCTAGAATGCATGGAATAGGCCACCAAATATTGTATCATGGACATTCCAATCAAGAACACTCACCAGCATAATATCCAACTGTATCAGGTTGTCAAAGCTGCCACATCCTAAACCAAGGCAAGTGGTTCACCAGGGACCAAGTTCAGCAGAAGTTTCCTCATGTCATGGAGGAACTCAACGCAATGGGGAATATTGCTTCCTAAGGAGGGAGGAATGATCCAGGTGGATATTGGTGGCCACCCACCTATTCCAATTGAGACCCCACCATTGTTTCTTTAAGTTTTTCAGTTTCTTTAGTTGTAGCACAGTTTACTATTTTTAGCATTTTTTTGGGTCTTGAACTTTCGGAGCTATTTTGAGGCCCTAAATGACGTTTTTTGAGAAAAATAGGAGCAACATGGATGGGCCTTCAATGTTGCTCACATAAAAATTTGGAATCCTCGGATAGATCTTTCTAGTGAGGTGTTTTTCACGTCAAACGGATATCGTATGCCAAAGTTACGTCCCCGAGAAGTTGATGTACCAATTTACCCAAACAAGGCCCATAGTTTTGGCACTTCATCTCCTAGGGTTAGGTTTTTGGATGTTTATGGTTTTCCATTGTTTCTCAATAATAAATAGGCCCTGGAGCCTCATTTTAAAATTGTTTAGAGGCTTGTAGCCACCACATCTCTTCTCAGAGATAAGCTACCAGTGCCCTAGATAGTTTATTTCCATTATGTCTGTAAACAAATTTCAGTTCTTTGATATTAATAAAATGAAGTGTCATTTCCGTTTCATATTTGTATTTATGGTTATATGTGTATTTTTTTTTCATTCCTGCATAAATATGGATCAATGCGGCTAAAACAATGAGGGTTTTGTCTCGTCCTTCTTTTCATTGTAGGTTTCCCACCAGTCCTTAACATGGGGGGTGGATTTGAGGAGCGCAAAAGTAATATTTTCCCTATTGGAAAAATCATAAATTGAAAAATATCCATCCAACATATTTAACCATAAATATACGAAGTCTACATATATTTGGCCTTCAAATATAGGAATATAAAATTTGACTTGTACCTTGAAGGGAGTGGCACCTCCAGAGTGATTATCGAATGAAGATGCATTGTCTTTGGGGATCCGCCGAATGATCTGGGAAAATTTGTCCATCATCGTGTTCCTTTGTTTCTCAAGGTATTCTTCAAGAAATATTTTGAAAGGATATTATGCTCCCTCATCTTTATTCTTTTCTTCCATTGGATGTCATCAAGGCTTGTGAGGCTAGTCTTACAAAGGTTCAACCAGTTCGAGCCCTAACTCCTTATACCCTAACCTCATTGGGGACATGAAAAAGAAAAATAGAGAAATATTATACCGCTATGCGAACTTAAATATGAAAGCAATAGAATAAAGAAGTAACCATAAATACATATATGCAACAAAAATAACACTTCATTTCATTAATATTAAAGAACTGAAATATGCTTATAGACATAATGGAAATAAACTAACTCGAGTGATGGTAGATTATCTCTAAGAAGAGATGTGGCAGTTATATGCCATCGAACCATGTTACAATGAGGCTCCAAACCATTTATATTATTAAACAACAAGAGAAAACCCTAAATAACCAAAACCCTAACCCCGGGAGATGAAATGCCAAGAGTTTGTTGGCCTTGTTGGGGTTAGTTGAGTAGCCAACTTGCAAGGATCGTAACTTGGTCATATTATCTTTGTTTTGTGCATATGATACCTCATTGGAAATTTCTCTTCGAGTAATAAAATATTTTCAATAGTTCCATTAGTACAAATTTACCGCAACCTTGAAAACGTTGTTAGTGGGGTCAAACCGCTCGAGACCTCAAGACCCGAAAACTCAGCAAAAAATAATAAATTCTGCTATAAACAAGGAAGAAAATGAAACTAACTGGAGGTATACATGGAATATGTGTGTGGACATGAACATCCACCTGTATCAATCCTCCCTTTTTAGGAAGAAGTGCTCCCCATTACGTGCAGAGCCTCCATGAGGTGAGGAAATTTATGTTGAACCTGGTCCTTAGTGAGCCACTTGCCCTGGTGAAGGAGTTGGATTTATTTGAAAATTTTAAAAATATGGATCCTCTATTGGTGAGTGACAAGAGTGTTATTGATCTGAATTTTCATGATCTTATCAGTTGTGGCATGTTCCATGCAATCTGGGTTTAACTTCGTTGGTGGAGTTGTTCTGTAATGTCAGATGTGTCAAGTAATGGTGGAAAGTGTTATCACAAGGTTGGTACCAATTGGGTTGTTCAATGGTCAACCTAATGCAACTATTTCAAACCACTTTGGACTGAAAGTTATCCCTTCCAGTCAGAGAGGGCTCTCTCAAAGAAAACAAATGAATACTCAAGATAAAACTTATATTGCAGATGGCTAACTCCTTTTGTAATTTAATTGATTTTGTAGGTGGAAGATGGATGAAAGGCTACCATTGGGCATGGAGTTGGCTAATGGAACTTCAATCATAGGAAAATGTATTTCATGGAATTTAAGGAAATTAAGCTTAACAAATAATTTTTTACAGCAAACACATAATACATGAAGGAAATTGGAGCATAATATTATGAATTCCAAGTCAAATATGAAGTTGATGATAATACGAGAAATGGAGAAACACAAACACATAAAATTAAAAGAAATCTCAGGTCTGAAGACAATTTCTACAATTGTATATTAGCTTGGTGAAACAAAATTACATAATAGTCTTCTCATCTACATTCACCAACCAACCCCCTACAAATTCAATAATCCTCTCATTTATAGAGTGAGATCTCTGTTACAAAGGTATGACACCTAGTCTAGACTTTGATACTGACCTAGAGACCTAATTCAACTAGGATTACATCACTTTGAGGGATAATAGAAATATTTGAAGAATAATAGAGATATTTATATTTCAGTAGAGTTGGTAATAAAAAAGGACTCTGTGACTATTAATTACTTAAACATATTGTCTAACAACCCATGTTTGTCATCCCTATCAAATTAAACTTCCATGTTGGGGTGGCCAACTGATACACTAGATTTAAGGTATTTATACAACTAAATTGAAGATGAGTTGTCCATTTCTGTGAGGTTGCATCATGATGATTTTTTTAGCCATGTCATCCATTTGGATTGGATTGTTGAGCTACCCCTTAACATAGATAATAACGTCAGTCCAATGTTTGTTTACCTGTGAAGTGTAGCAGTAGTTTGAAATGATATTGATAGATCATATGGAGTCTAGCTTCACAAGTAAAATACTTTTGAATCACCATTAAAAAATTTGAATAATTCTCCTTAAGGTAGGTTCTGGGGATCCCTAAACTCATATCCATACCTCTGTGCTCCTCTTTCAAAAACTCATCACAGTTCTGCAACTTAAACTTCATCACTTGAAACCATGCCTCTCCTGATCTTGAGATTTAAGTAGCCCGTGCAATTGTGTTAGGAGACATAGAAAATTTTAACATACCTACTTTCGACCCTGTACCAATGAATTTAACAAAAAAATCCCTTGACACTTTTGCATGGTACCCTTGTAGATTTTGGCAGAAAAGAAAGCACCCTACATTAGCAAATGCCTGTGAGAAGTTGGGGTCTTCCTCGAGCAGCATCATGTCCATAGGTTCATATCGAACAACGGTCCCACCTTTATTTGATTACTTCTGTGATGTCATATCTTCAAACAAAAAAAAATCAGATCCTTCCTTGACACCTATAGAAACCTTTGAGACAACACACCAATTCTTTGACACAGGTGAAACTCAGCTTATGACAACTGTTTGATCGAAAACTAAACCTCTAGACCGTTGGAAAAACGATTGAAACAACTTACCAGGATGAGGGTAAAGTTTTTAAATTGAAATTAGAATTGAATGAATAGGTGGGATGAATGGGTGGACAAAAGGCATGATGAAATGGAAATGAATCGTTATAACACAAATAGGAAGTCTATATGGCATGCGGGATGACATTGTAATATTCCAAAAAGGAAATAGCAAAAATATATTGCATAAATTGTAATTCGCAGCAATTATTTAACACATGAAATTATGAGACCAATATAAATCCATATTATTGATCATATATGTAGAAAATAAGTAAAAAACAATGAGGCACCAATCATAGAATGTGATCACAGAAGCCTCCAATACATAACCACTCTCAAAAGTGAGATGTTGCTACAACATAAAATGTCGGAGAGCTGCTACAGTGCAGTTATATTAGGCATAACTATAGTTGGAGATGATACAGCGACACAAAAATACTGATATAGGCCCCAATAGAATCTAAACATACAGATTTGGGAACTAGATCAGCTTTCCAAGACAACCCAAGAGGGTTTTCGGAAAATTCATACATTGTGCCAATGTAAGCTGCAGCCCTAGGGCTGAAGATATGCTGCAACAACTGAAATGAGAAGATATAGCTGAATCTAATGTATAGAACTATAGATATTCTCCAATAGATCCTCCGGATGAAAGAATGGCTCCCCCACTAAAGAAATCACCTCTCAAAACAACCATTGCAACTACCCTTGCAACTCCTCCCTAAAATAACGCAGATCTGGACTGAAAATCCATTGTAGGGGATAAATTCTCCTTGGCTAGGTGCCAAATATGTCAATAAATCCCAAGGGGCTTCTTTAAAAGCCTCCCAATGGATGGAAACCTTCCTCCACTGAAAAACTAGCTCTTAAGACACCCGATCTAATCCTCCACTGCTGCACCCTGCAACATAGCACAATATCCTGCAGAAACTACGCTGATGAAGAAATTTGTAGCTTGGTCTGAAAACCTAAATGTGGAAATGAATGCAATGCTCTTCCAAGAGGCCTCTCAATGAAAGAGGTGGGATTCCCGCTCGGGAACACCCGGTGCTAAACAACATAGCAATCTCAACTAAACAACTGAAGAATGCAAGAAGTCTAAACAGACCACATACAAAATAATAATCCAAAACATAACCCCATATGGCTGACATCCTCTTCTTTATATAAATTATGAGCTTCCTTGCCCTTTGCCCCACTCAATTAGGTCATTTCCTTCATGAGATCAATCTCCCTCCAAAACTGCGTTATTCCTTATTTAATCTCCACTCCTCCATAATAGCGTTGTTGACTTGGTCAAATTTTATTGGTTCAACATGATCCAACCCCTGTTTACACTCAAAGGTGCTTTATTTAGCTGATTAGAAGGTCTCCTTTCACACTTGAAGTGTTTTTATTGCTGCTAAGGATATTTATGGGCCTCCCTACCCACTTATTCACCTACCTAGTGACAAAATGATCTATAATATTCCATTTAGATAAAAGCTGAATTTTAGGAATATCATAGTCCTCCCCTCCAAAATGTTGCTTGTCCTCAAGCAACTGTAAAGGTGGAGCAAAATTCCTCCTCTCCTCCTCTTGTGGCCTCCTCATAAATAGTCCCCACCATTGCTTCATATTTTCTACAATAATTATGTCTCTCAATGGTCCCTCCCATCTGTGCAAGTTGGCCTTTGGTGGATAAACCAAATGGCTCTCATCATGAGAAAGTGGAAGGTTTATATGGAAACCTTCTTGTTGTACAATGGCCTCTTCAAGGTAGGAGTAATTACAAGCATAAGGGACCTCATTCCTAAAGAGGGACTCCCATCTCCATGATATCATCCAAATGAAATGAATCACCTTGCATCATGGCAATTCATAGAAAATTTCCTCCAAAATATTCATGAGAGGCATATCCCAAGTGCTCCAAAAAATCATATGGCCCACCTCATAAAGAAATAAGTGATATACTGTAGTGGACATATCATCTCCCATGCTCCTCTTGAAGCATGAAGCATAAAAAGTGTGGGAAATTTCATTCCCCGTGGACACATCCAACCAATGTGTCCCTCCTCCAAACATGTTCCCAACAAAGATAAGAACATCATTAGCATATGGAATCATAATTAAAATCATGCTAGCTGCCATATGTAATAATGGAGAAGGACAATGGTCCCTCAAGTGCAACTAGCGTAGTTTTACTCCTAACTAAATTAGAAGATGGCATGATGTGTGGTTTCCCAACCACTTGTTTGCTACCCCAATATCCTCACAAGTTTGGAGAAGGTGTATGGTATACGGTGAAAATTGAGCATACCCTGCATAAGATATCATCTCCCCAAGACCTCCTAGGGAGTGGTAATCATCAATGCTGCTTATGGCCTCAAGTAGACCATGAGGTATAGAAGGAAGAATGCTCCTTCTTGGAGAAATGTCCTGCACATATATGGTTAAGGAATGCACATATTCATTATATAAAGCATTATGCAACCAAACAGTATCCTGACCATATGCTTTGCTCATGCAAATGGAGTGGCTCATAGATAAATCCCCTCTCATTCTCAAAGAGGAAATAGGTGGTTGTGACAACTCCCCCAAAGAGTTATGTATCTCCTCCATCTCCACATGATCCATGAATCTCCTCAAATGATGATATATCTCCTCTTCAAATCCTTCCCAAGTGTACCCCTCCATGATGGTGTGGTATGCTCTCATAGAATAAGTGTGGCTGAAGAGAAAATCTTCATAAGCTGCTTGTAGTAACTTCTCCTTGAGCTTGGAAGATCTATATAAGAAGATCCTACCATGATAGTAGATGACCTCATCTCTGACTGAATATCCCTCCTCATGTAGCTTGTCATCAAGTATCATACAAGTAAAAATATCCTTGGAATACTCCACCAACATTTGGGATTTCCAATATGGATTTTTCCTCCATAGTGACAGCGCTGATGATCTATCATAAAGAACATCTGTCATATGGTTTTCCTCCTCTTTGACATTTACCATGCCAAAGGTACAATTTGGAAGGTTTTTATCCTTCCCATGATGCTCCTTCCACAGCGTAGAAGCTGAAATGGGGGTGGGTAATGATGATGTTGGGCGAATGTCTCCCCCCTTCTTGAGTCTACCCAAGACTCTCAGTGCTGTATCAAGTCCTCCCAAGGTCCTCACCCCTCTGGAATCAATGAGTGGTGCAACCAAATGTGAATCATCTCTCATCATCCCCTGATCTGGTGGTCTCCCCAGTGGAATGCCTCCATGTAATGAGACATCAATATCAAGAGTAGACTATATATATGAATGGACAACTTTGTCCCTGCCCTCACTACGCAAATCATTTTGCCTCTTCTGTGCATCAATCTTATGAAATATATAGGGGTCTGTGCTCCTAATCATATGATTTTGGCCTTCCTCCCTACCTTCTCCTTTCATCTACAAGGTTCCACAATATATCAATAGTGGCACATGTTGTTCATGGATTGTGCCTTAATCAACACATATGAAATCCTTAGGAACTTCTTGTAATGATACAATAATTCCTCTTGTTGGAGAAAATTCTCCATCTACCTCTGCATGAG
This sequence comes from Pinus albicaulis, assembly GCA_034641835.2. NCBI lineage: Eukaryota > Viridiplantae > Streptophyta > Pinopsida > Pinales > Pinaceae > Pinus > Pinus albicaulis. The sequence continues at coordinate 660,017,380 of CM076577.1, forward strand.
GTGCTAGATATGCCTTGGATTTGACAGTGTTGTTGCCTCCAGCCCTCTCTTCCTCTTCAATATGAATGGGAAACTTTCCAATAAGAGGATCCTTTTTTGAAAAATGGATCTCCATGCCCTCTTGTCCTAGAGTATGGGATAGAGATCTTGCCTCTAGCAAGGTATTATGCAAGATATTACCCTCTTCAACAGTTTTCTGAATTGGAGTTGGGTTTATAGTTTCCTCCAAAACATGCAAAGGTTTTGTTTGTTTTGGTTTGCTTAGCTCCACCAAAGGTGTTTCTGAATGTTTCTCATCAAACCTTTCCACTATTCTCCTAGTGAACTTTTCATAAGTATAATTATTTGCATTTCTTAATGAAAAAGACTCAAATATATACCAAGCATATGCCTTACCTTCAAAATGCAACGCTGCTACTTTGATGGCTTCATTCTCTGAAACTTGGTGTTGATGCAAATAGGTGTCTAGCTTTTCCACCCAAGCTCTAGCTGAAAATTTAGGTGAACCATCAAAATTAGATAGAAAAAATCTACTCACATTATGTTGCTTTCTCGTTGTGCTTCTTTCCTCCTTGATATTGCAAAACTCTTGGAATTTTATGTGATCTTTGAACCTCTTAGTTTGAGATTCATATTCTTGCTGATAATCACTAAGAGTCTCCATATTTGGCATTTCTTCTTCTTACATCTCCCTCATTGTAAATATGGGCATAATACTGCGTTGTGGATCATAAGGTGTGGCTGAATGCTCACACTCATCATGTACAAATCTAGAGTTTGCTTTATATTCAAACTTCCTTGGAGATTCTCTACACATCTCCCTTCACATCTTCTTGATATCTCCATGAATGCTCTGCATAGTTTGAAAAAGAAGCTTTGAGAGCCTCTCTTCCTTCCTTCCTCCAAATAATGGAGCCATGTCTTTTTTTTCTGTACATCTCCTCTTCTTGTGAGAATATTCTCCTTATGGTGACATATTGGCTGAATGCACAGGCTGAACCAATATTATGATCTGATACCATTGTAATATTCCAAAATCGAAATAGCTCAAATATAGTGCATAAATTGTAAGCAACAGCAAGTATTTAACACATGAAATCATTAGACCAATATAAATCCATATTATTGATCATATATGCAACAAATAAGTACAAAACAATGAGGCACCAATCATAGAATGTGATCACACAAGCCTCCAATACATAAACACTCTCAAAAGTGAGATGTTGCTGCAACATAAAATGTTAAAGAGCTGCTACAGCACAATTATATTAGGCATAACTATAGCTGGATATGATACAATGATACAAAAATACTTATATAGGCCCCAATATAATCTAAATATACATATCCGGGCACTAGATCAGCTTTCCAAGACAACCCAAGAGGGTTTCCGGAAAATGCACACAATGTGCCAATGTAAGCTGCAGCCCTAGGGCTGAAGATATGCTACAACAATTGAAATGAGAATATATAGTTGAATTTGATGTAGATAACTAAATATCTTCACCAATATATCCTCTAGATGAAAGAATGGCTCCCCCACTAAAGAAATCACCTCTCAAAACAACCACTGCAACTACCCCTGCAACTCCCCTCTAAAATAACGCAGATCTAGACAGAAACTACGTTGTATGGGATAAATTCTCCTTGAACAGGTGCCAAATATGTCAATAAATCCCAAGGGGATTCTTTACAGGCCTCCCAATGGATGGAAACCTTCCTCCACTAAAAAACTAGCTCTGAAGACACCCGATCTAATCATCCACTGTTCCACCCTGCAACACAGCACAATATCCTGCAGAAACTGCGCTGATGAAGAAAGCTGTAGCTTGGTCTGAAAACCTGAATGTGGAAATGAATGCAATTCTCTTCCAAGATTCATCTCAAGGAAAGAGGTTGGATTCCCACTCGGGAACACTCGATGCTAAACAACACAGCAATCTCAACTAAACAGCTGAAGAATGCAAGAAGTCTAAACAAACCACATATAAAATAATAATCCAAAACATAACCCCATATGGCTGCCATCCTCTTCCTTATATATATTATGAGCTTCCTTACCCTTGGCCCCACTCAATTAAGTCATTTCCTTTATGAGATCAATCTCCCTCCAAAACTGCGTTATTCCTCATTTAATCTCCACTCCTCCATGACAGTGTTGTTGACTTGGTCAAAGTTGACTAGTTCAACATGATCCAACCCTTGTTTACACTCAAAGGTGCTTTATTTAGCTGTTTAGAAGGTATCCTTTCACACTTGGAGTGTAATTATTGCTGCTAAGGAGATTTATGGGCCTCCCTACCCACTTATTCACCTACCTAGTGACAAAATGATCTATAATATTCCATTTAGCTAAAAGCTAAATTTTAGGAATATTACAGACATGGAAAAGTTGACTGGATGGTGGGGAATGAGTCAAATAGTCAACGGGTAGTTTTTAAGCATAACCAGAGGGGGAGGTGCATGGTAAGTGGAATTGAAGCGGGTCGGGGAGTGCGGTCTGAATGGGAGGATGACATGTAGGCGATGGAGGTTTTGGTAAAACAGCATTACCTGGACCCCCCCCCCCCCCCCCAATGAATATTGTTCGGAAGCATTGGGGGGTGCGGGTTTATATTTGGGCCGTTGATATGAACGTACCCAATATTGTCCCTTTAAACCTGCAGATATTTTATTTGATGTGCATTATATTACATAATTCCACTTTATTAGTGATTAGATAATTAACCATATAACCTATGATTAATAATCATAAACATACTTTATTCTAAGATATTTTTTAAGCAGAATTTTGGAAATGCTCTGCCAACTAAATGATTCGACTTTGACATTGACCCTTATCACATGAATGATGACCTTCAAGACCCCTCACATATGTGCATTTTTGAAAATTTTAATTCCAAAGACGTTATTCAAACCTAATTGACTCAACCTAATTTACTCATGACTCAAAAAAAACCTAATGGTTATCTCTGATAACAGTGGCTCTAATGGGGATGTTGCACCCTTGTGGTTCAGCAAAGAACCAACAGCTCTAGTTCCTTATTGAAAAAAAGAAAAGAAAATAAAAAAAGAACTTTGAAGAAGTCCTTACCAAGTTTTTATGGCCTTCTCCTCAGGCTCAAACTTGATGAAAATATCACCTTCTTTGAAAACATGATAAAGGAAAATGGAATATATACAATGATGTGTTTTTTTGAATATTAAGCTAAGAAGAATAGTGTTTCAGAAACCTGCCTTTAACAGGTCCCCCTTGACACAGCTGTCCATCCATCTCTTGGAGTAAGAAGGTGTTTTTTCCATGATGTTGCAATATTATAGGGTACTTTCCAAATGTTTTCAAATTTTCCATGTTTCCCTTTATATTCTAACTTGGCCTCCCATTTCAAAATCACATCTAAAACTTTGAAATTTCCCTCCTTTGTTTTCTTGTCAAATGTATTTTTTACTATGTTTTTTGATTGTTGATAATTAGTGTACACATCTTCTCTCTTTTCTTTCAAAGAAATGAGATGATTTATCCTTCTTTGGAGTGCATTCGATGCTTCTTCCAATCCCTACAATAATTTCATCATTGGCACTACAAGAGAACTAGGAAAGATTAGTTCAATTCCATAGACCAATTCATAAGGAGAGGTTCCTATAGATCTCTTGGTGCAAATTCTATCAGCCCATAGGGAAAATTTCAGCTTCAAATTCCATGACCTTTTGTTTTCCTGCAAAACCTTCTTGATATATCAGACTATATTTTTATTTTATGACACTGCCAAACCATTACCTTGAGGATAATACATTATGGAGTGACCAAGAGTAATATGATACTAATTGCAAAAACTAATCAGTTTTTTAGACTTGAAATCCTGAGCATTGTCAACGATATTTTTCATGGGACAACCAAACCTCAATAAAATATTATTTTCCAGAAAATGAATGATAACTAAGTCTGTAGTTTGTCTTGTAGGGATCGCCTCAATCCACTTTGTGAAATAATCAGTGGCTATTAAGATCCACCGATGTTGGCTTGAAGATCCAGGATGTATCTCACCAATAAAGTCCAATCCCCATTGCTAGAAAGGGGCTTCTACAAATATGGGTTTTAGAGGTAATGGCAGCAACTTCTTTTTTCCATCAAAAATTTGACACTCATGGAAGGCATCAATCTTTTTATAAAAATCCTTGAACATGGAAATAAAATAGAAGCTAGATCTAAGTATCTTGTATACTGTCGCCCTCCAATAATGATGACATCCACAGTCACCCTTATGAAATTCATCAATTACATTTTCAGCTTCATCTTCAAGCATGCAGTTAAGGAGTATGTCTCCAATACAAATTCTTATTCAAAATGCAGTACCTTAGAGATTTCAGCTTGAAAAATCTAGACTTAGACTTGGTTAGTTCAGGAGGAGCCCTGTGATGCTGCAAAACAAAAATTACATATTTATACCAATCAGACATAATGAATCTTACTTCTACAGGGATCAATTCTTCTTCCTCAACCACCTCTGAAATTTATGTAGCAAAATTCATGTCTAGACAATAAAAATTTGATTGTGTCATCAACTTCGCTATCCCTTGTCCTTTCTCCAACTTTGTAGACCTAATATCCAAATCATACTCCAAAAAATTGGCAATCCACTTAACCCTCTTTCCATCCAGATTAACTTGAGTCAATATGTCTTTTACCATAGTATAGGAACAAAAGCCACAATGTGAGAATGAACAATATAGACCCTAAAATATTTGAGTGCCTTCACTAGAGCATAGGCCTGCTTTTCAATAATGTTGTACTTTAGTTCAGAATTTTCTAGTGCCCTACTAAAGAAAGAAATTGGTTCTTCATTACCTTGTTTCCTCCTCTACAATAAAGCTCCTGCAATTGTGTGCTTAGAGGCAAAAGTAAAAACCAGAAACTCCTTAGAAAAATCAGGATTTATGAGAACCGGTGCTTGGGTAAGGGCCTTTTTTTATCTCATCAAAAGAATGCTTCGCCCCTACTAACCATTTAATATTAGAATCCTTTCTAAGCATCTTGGGAATATTCTTAACAATTTTTGAAAAAATAGGAACAAATCTTCTAACAAAATTCACCTTGACCAAAAAGGATTGAATATCTTTTCTATTTCTAGGCAAATATATCTTTTGAATGGAATAAAACCTACTTGGATCAATCTTTATTCCCTCTTTTTGTATTATATGACCCAATAGTTTACCAGTTGTCAAAGAAAAAACATTTTTGGTAGGATTGAGAGAGATATCAAATTTTCTGCATTTTTGGAGAATTCTTTCCAAGTGCTTAAGATTCTCTTCTTCCTTCTTTGATAGCATAGTGCTATCATCTAAATAAATAGCCACATATGTATCCTTATCTTTTGAAAATGCAAAGTCCATCGCCCTTTGAAAAGTCACTCCTGCATTCATAATTCCAAAGGGGATCTTGGCATACATAAATATTCCCCATGGTGTAGTGAAGGTTGTCTTATCTTGGTCAACTCGATTTAATAGTATCTAATTATAGCCTGAGAAGCCATCTAACATTGACATTATTTGGGATCCAACAATATTTTTCAGTATGTGGTCCATCTTGGGAAGAGGATAGTTATCTTTAAGAGATGCCTTGTTCATATTTCTGAAATAAATGCATATTCTAATCTCCCTACTTTTCTTCCTCATAGGCACCAAGTTAGCAAGCCACTTAGAAAATATCAATGGAACAATGATTTTTGCTTCAAACAACTTCTTTATCTCTTTTTCAATCAAGGGAATAAGCAATGGATTAATCCTCCTCATTTTTTGTTTAAAGTGCTTTTCATTTTCTTTGATGGGTATGGTATTTTGAATGATGATAGGGTCATACCTCTTCAAATATACGTAACTCCATGCGAAAACATCAATGTATATTTTCATCAAATCAACATACCTTTGTTTTACCTCTAAAAAAAGAAGCTTGGACAACTTAATGAACTTGGAATTTTCTACAGTACCAAGGTTACAACTTTCAACTTCCTCGTCATCATATTTCATCTTAGGACTCTTAACCACATCATTATGATCAAAAAAAATTTCAAGAGGAATCAAACCTTTAGGAATACAATTATTCTTCATTTTTATGACCTCAAAATTAGTTTTTGTTTCAACAAACATGTTTTTCTAGTCAACTTGGATGTTTTCAAATTCCTCTTTCAATTCAAGAAAATTTCTAACTTGATGATCACTGTCAAACACTTTCCAATTGATTATATTATCGAGAATAGTTGACCTATGTTTCAATTAAACTTCATACATCTTGCTAGGATGGATGGGAATAGTAAAAAAATTGGCTGAAATAGCCAAGGAATCAGCCACAAAATTCTGATCTCTAGATTTGATGGTGAAATTATGCTCTTCAAAACTTTCAAGCATTTCGAGAATCAGGTTTCTATAAGCTCTAATTCTGACATCTTTAGTTTGGTAAGTGCCTTTTACATGCTTTATGACCAATTCAGAATCACCACAAACCCAAATATTCTTGGCACCTAAATTTTTCAAAACTTCTAGTTCCAAAAATAGTGCCTCACACTCCGCCATGTTATTTGTGCAATCAAAATTAAATTTATAATAGAAAAACTTACTCTCATCCCTTGGATTGATAATCCACATACCTGCACCAACTCACTCTCTTCCAACATCACCATAAAAATCCATACGCCACCAACCTTCCTTGTTAACCTCTTCAATATTCTGAATTTCTATTGTTTGATTTTTTTCCAATTTCTAGTTTTTTGGCTCATTAGTAATTTCATTGAAGAGGATCGAAGATCCAAACTTATTTTCCACTGCATAGACTGGAAATTTTTTGGCTTTATATTTACTACTCACCATGCATGCCACCATATACTCTCTATACAACATTATTTGCTCGCCAACAACAAGGATAGTGGCATAAGTCATGTCCATTTGCATAGTTCCCTTGATTTTGGCAACCCATGATCTAGATAATAACATGCCAAACTTTGAAGGGATATTAGCCACAATTATGTCCATCAATATTGTCGTAGAAAGCACTTGAGTCAAACCAATAACCACATCCTTGATTAAACCTATACATTAAACTCTTTTAGAATCAAAGGAAAACAATTCTTTGTAAGGTATGGTTATGTCTAAACCCATTCTCTCCATGATGGCCTTAGGCACTGAGTTATGAGATGCCCATGAATCTAGCATAGCATTGTGTAAATTCATGTCATGAATGTTTAGGCTCATATAGAAAGGTGGAACTTCTCCATTTTCCTTATCTTCCACTCCTTGCCCTAAGAAGTTAGTAGGATGATCTTCTTGCAAATTAAGAATATCAGAGGGTCCAAGCTAAGTATTAACCATTTTGACAATTTGGCTTATGTATTCAATATCTTTTATGATTTCACCCAAAGGGACATCAATTTTTATCTTTGAAATTTCATTTTCTAAATTGAAGGCAGATTGTGTTTTCTCAATTTCTTTTCCATGAGAGGTATCTTTCTTCTATTCAGAAACCTTCAGAGCATCTTTCTTAGGATAATTTTTATTGGCCACTATAGGAACATTTCTATTCCTAAGGTTATATTGTTTTTGCATTTGAAAAATGGCATGCTGGTAGCTTTTCAAATAATCAGATTGTTTTTCATCATCTTGATTTCCTATGTCATGGCTAGATTCATCATGCTCTTCCTTTGTCAAAAAAATCTCTGCTACATCTTCATCCAATTAGTGAATGATATCCTCTGGAAATTCAGGTTGTGTTTCTTCTTCATCCACTAAGTTTTGCTAGAAAGGAGGCCTAACATGTTGATCAGACTTATTTATATTATCTCTTGGTCTTTGTTGATTTTGAGGTCTCCTAAAATGAGGATTTCTAATTTGTGTTTCTTGTTGTGCAGCAGGAGGAAGATTGTTTCCAAGAGAAAGCCTATCCATAATCCTCTCCATAGTTTTCATCATGATGTCAAATTTCACATCATAGGATGTAGAGGGTTGTTCTTCTTCTTTCAATATTGCTTTTCCCATTTTGGACCTCTTTGTCGCAGCCATATTAACCTAAACTTTCACAACATCATTTTGCATATCAGCCAAAGTAATAGACTCTCTCTCCCTCAATAGAATGGAAAACTCATAATAAAATTCCTCATCATAATGTAATTGGGCAGCTCCAGGAGGTGGTTTGATATGAGCAGGAATAGAATTGTAAACCTTATTGAATCTCTTGGAAAAATCTTGGATTGACTCATTGTTAGATTTCTTCAAGTTATTATATTCAATCAAGGCTTGAATAGGGTTTACTTTACTTCCCCATTTTCTCAAAAAACTATCCTCCAACTCATCCAAATTTTGCAGACTTTCTAGGGTTAAAGCTTTAAACCACTTTCTCACTTCACCAATAAAAATTTGAACAAACAACCTCATTTTGACATCCTCATCATCTACCTATTCTAATTCTATGAAATCATTGAATTGATCAACATGTTGCTCTGTAGTGATTACCTCTTTTCCTCCAAAAGTCTTTATGCTAGTGGATTATCCTTGTGAGAGGTCATGGAGTAGGGCAGGAAGAACAAGAGGAGCATACCTAGTAGGGCCTCCAAGAGGAGGATGAGGAGGAACTCTAGCCATACTAGCAGTGAGAGTGTTGTTTGAAAATGTAGCAGAAAGAGTAGTTGTTTGACTAGGAAAAGGAGTAGTGAAATAGGGTGTGAAATTAGAATATTTACTGATAGGAATTTGCAGCATAGAGACAAAAGAACTCCACTCAGGTAAAGGGACACCAACCCTCCTTCTCAACAAGAAGTCAAAAGGATCAAGTTCTTTAAATTTTTCAAATGACTCTTGCTCTAATGATAATTGAGATGTGACAGTTTCCCAAAACCCCTCTTTATCTTCCTTTGACATAAGATATGTAATATAAATTCCTAACCTTTGTAGGTATAATACATTTCCAGTCAATTCATTCTCTGTTTTAGATCTAAAAAGGATTTCTTCTATCTTTTCATCAAAAAATTTGTCTTCAAAACTTTGAATAGCCTCATAAGGTAAAGATGAAACTCTTGTGAGATGTGGATTACCTAATTTTGATGAGCTACCAATACCTCTAAGAATTTTTTTTGGATCATCAACTATCTTTGGCGGATCAGGGTCTCGATTACTCCACGTGTGAATCTTCTTAGAAGCCACCTTTATGCTGAGGATATCAGTGGAGTCACCAAAGTAGAAGTACATCCTCAATTATTTTTGATCTCCTACTACCTTCAAGAGCTCAGTTACTTTGATTTGAATCAATTACCCATGGTAATGTAGCTTCAACTCTAGGTAGATGCACCAAAATTTTATCACTAGGCTGGTACCAATTGGGTTGTTCAACTGTCAACCTAATGCAACTATTTCAAACCACTTTGGAATAAAAGTCAGCCCTTCCAGTCAGAGAGGGATTTCTCAAAGAAAACAAATGAATACTAAAGATAAAACTTATATTGCAGATGGTGAAATATTTTTGTATTTTAAGTGATTTTGTAGGTGGAAGATGGATGAAAGGCTACCATTGGGCATGGATTCAGCTAATGGAACTTCAATCACATGCAAATGTATTTCATGGAAGTTGAGGCAATTAAGCTTAACAAATAACTTTTTACGTAAAACACATAATACATGAAGGAAATTGGAGCACAATACTATGAATTCCAAGTAATCATGAGAATATGAAGCTGATGATAATATGAGAAATGGAGAAACACAAACACATAAGCTTAAAATAAATCTCAGGTCTGAAAGATAATTTTTGCAACTGTATATTAGCTTGGTGAAACGCAATTTCATAATAGTACTCTCATCTACATTCATCAACCAACCCCCTGCAAATTCAATAATCCTCTCATTTATAGAGTGAGATCTATCTTACAAAGGTCTGCCACCTGGGCTAGACTTAGATACTAACCTAGAGACCTAATTAATCTAACATTATATCACTTTGAGGAATAATAGGGATTTTTGAGGAATAATATGGATATTTCTATTTTAGTAGAGTTGGTAATCAAAAATAAATCTATGACTATTATTTACTTAAACAGAATGTCTAACAACCCATGTTTGTCATCCCTTTTGAATTAAACTACCATGTTGGGGTCGCCAATTGATACATTTGATTTAAGGTCTTTATACAACTAAATTGAAGATGGGCTAGTCTATTTCTGTGAGGTGGCATCATGATGAGTTGTTTAGCCATGTCAGCCATTTGGAGTGGATTTTTGAGCTGCCCCCTAAAACATATAATAAGGTAATTCCAATGGTTTTTTACCTGTGAAGTGTAGCAGTAGTTTGAAATGATACTGATAGATCATATGGTATCTACCTTCACAGGTAAAATAATTCTGAATGACCATTAAAAATTTTGAATAATTCTCCTTGAAGCAGGTTTTTGGGATTTCTGAACTCATATCCATACCTATGTGCTCCTCTTTCAAAAACTCATCATAGTTATGCAAATTAAACATCGTCACTTTAAACCATGCCTCTCCTGATCCTAGGATTTTAGTAGCCTGTGCAATTGTGTCAGGAGACACAACAAATTTTAACATACGTACTTTCGACCCTGTACCAATGAAATTAATTGCAAAATCCTTTGACACTTGTGCATGGAATCCTTGTATCTTTTGGCAGAAATGAAGGTAGCCTACATTAGCAAATTCCTGTGAGAAGATGGGGTATTCCTCGAGCAGCCTCATGTCCATAGGCTCATATCAAACAACGGTTCCACCTTTATTTGATTTCTTTTGTGATGACATATCTTCAAAAACTTGTTGTTCAGATCCTTCCTTGACACCTACAGAAACCTTTGAGACATCACACCAATTATTTGACACAGGTGAAACTAACCTTATGACAACTTCTTGATCAAAAACTAGACCTCTATATTGTTGGCAATGGAAAAATAATTGAGACAACTTACCAGGATGAGGGTAAGGTTTTCAAATTGAAAATCAGAATTGAATGAACAAGTATGATGAATGGGTGACAAAATACATGATGAAAGGGAAATGAATCATGATTACACAACTGGGTAGTCTATATGACATGTGGGATGACATAGAAAATTTTTCAGGATGGAGGGGAATGGTTCAAATAGTCAACGGGTGGTTTTGAAGCCTACCCAGAGGGGGAGGCGGATGGTAAGTGGAATTAAAGGGGGTGGGGGAGGGGGGGTACGGTCTGAATGGGAGGATGAAACATAGGCAGCGGAGGTTTTGCTAAAATGGCTTTACCCAGACCACACCCCCCCCCCCCCACACGTGAATATCATTTGGAAGCATTGGGGGTGCGGGTTTAGATTTGGGTCATTGATATGAATGCACGTGATCTTAGCCCTTTAAACCTATAGAAATTTTATTTGATGCACACTATATTAAATAATTCTACTTTATGAGTGATTAGATAAGTAACCATATAACCTATGATTAATAATCATAAACATACTTTATTCTAAAAAACAAATATGCGGCATTTTGAAAATTCTCTGACAAATAACTGATTCGACTTTGAAATTGACCCCTCTCACATGAATGATGACCTTCAAGACCCCTCACATATGTGCATTTTTGAAAATTTGAATTACAAAGACCTTATTCAAACCTAATTGAATCGTGACTCAAAACAAACCTAATGGTTATCTTAGATAATAGAAAGTATGGCCGAAGGTGGTCCACATTTATCACTAGATGCATGCCAAGGAACAGTGGAATGTTGAGTTCAAAGGAGTTGTCCACTACAACCTTGGTGATGGTGTACAACGCATATAGGAGCAGGTGAAGATTATGGTGGGGCCCAACGAGGCGCTCCTTCTACAATTTTAGCCACACTTTTTTTCCTACCTGGAACTTGTGTGGCACCCGATGTTGATCATGTCGCTACTTGTACTTAGAATTGGCTATGTACAATATTTCATGGAACTATTGGCGGATGTGTTGAATGTGCTTAATGAAGTTGTTTTCCCTATCAGATATGGACTAGAAATGAACCGAATCTACCTGATTTGTTGTAAATGGTATGGCCACATCAATGGGGCATATTGGTTGGAATCCCAACCCCCCGTGAACAGGGATGTGGCCACTTGAGCTATGAAGAGATTTGTTTTAGTTGTGGTGGACATACGGGAGGCTTTAATCCCACGTATGTGGATGCTTCAAGTTGTACATGTGTAGAATGTGTACGATCATCTTGTTGATGACCTTTGTTTGGCCATCAGTTTGTGGGTGGAAAGTTGTGGACTTAGTGAGCTTGGTATCCAGCATCGACTAGAGACTTGACCAAAATTTACTTAGGAAATTTTTGTCCCGATATAAGATAATATTTTGTGGCATCCCAAAGTGTACTAACACTCATTCAAAGAAGAGCTTAGCAGTGTCTTCTACTGTAATACTCTTCGCATGCCATCAAAATGGAAATCTTAGAAAATATGTCGATGACCACGAAAATAGAGTCATTTCCATGCTTAGTTGAAGGAATTCCCGACATGTAATCCATGGAGATGGATTGCCAAATTCAAATAGGAGTAAGTCATTAAGTATATAGCCTTTTCTTCTTAATGGTCAATTTTGCAATGGCGTGGGAAGTGCAAGATATGATGTACTTCATGTTGGACATTGGGTTCAACACTCCTTGTGTGTTTCGCGACATGGAATAACTGCCTCTCGTGGATCCTAACTCTAGTGATTTTAGTGGACACTAACACCTGCGGGTCGGTATTGACACTATTTTCTCTACCCCAAAATTTCCAGCGACCCGACTGTAGTGCACCTCCCAAATAATCTTGGCATGCTCGCTTGAAGGAACACAAAGGTGTCCTAGGTGGCATAAGAATGCATCTTGGAGGTGAAATTTTGGAACTTTCTTTCCTTCCAGGAGTGTCTGGTATGTTTTGTTGAATTCTTGATCACTCTTATAAATATTTGGCCACCTCGAAGTCTTGTGCCCACAATATTCAAGAACAGTGGTCAGTAACATGACCGGTAGTGCGTTGAGGCAGTCTCCAATATTTTGGTGCTACCCTTCTTGTACTTGTAGTGTTCAAATGGAAATATTATAGGTATGTGGACCATTTTTTATGGTGATCATTCTGCAACTTCCCTTTTTTTTGTACGAACTGCAAGGGTCGGTGGTCTGTGTGGATGATCGTTTCCCTCCCCATAATGTAATGTTTCCATTGTTGGAAGGTTTTCACAGTGGAATACATTTCTTTGTCATAGGTGGGATACTTTCAGGCTGTGTCTGAATTTTATGACTATGATATGCCACTAGATGCCCCTACTGAGTAAGAATAACACAAATCACATAGTGAGAGGAATTTGTCTCAATCTGAAATGGTTTTTGCAATTTTTGTAATATGAGCACTGGTGTAGATTAGAGGTGATGCTTTAACTCAGCAAATTCCTTTTGTTGGGATTTATACCAAAAGAATTTTTCTTTCTCTCCTCCCTTGGTGACTTGACTCAAAAACCAGGCGATATGAGATAATCCCAACATGAACCTGCAGTAGAAGTTGGCAAGACCCAGAAACCAGCACAGCTCTGTTAGAGTGGTTGGGGGTGGAAAATACTGAATGAATTGTATCTTGGCTAGGTCCACATGCACACCCTACTCATCAATGATGTACCCTAGATATTGAACCTGGGTCATACCAAAAGTGCATTTCTCAAAATTGGCACAAAACTTGTGTTTTCGTGGGGTTTAGAGGACCCGTCGAAAATGGTGGACGTGCTCTTCCCAACTCTAGATGAAGATCAGGATGCCATCCAAATACACCACCATGAAAAAGTTGTTGAAGGGTCACAAGATATCATCCATCATCCTCATGAAGGTTGTGGGGGAATTCGTGAACCCGAAATGCATGACGAGCCATTCGAAAAGGCCCTCCTTGGATTTGAAGGCAGTCTTCCACACATCAGAGGGCTTGATTAGTACCTAGACATAACTAGAATTAAATTCAATCTTGCTGAAATATTTAACCTCCTTGAGTTGGTCCATAATTTCATTGATCTATGGTATTGGATAGTTATTCTAGACAGTGATATTTTTCAACGCACGATAGTCAGTACAAAGTATCCAGATGTCGTCCTTTTATTGTACCAACATGATCGGGCTCTTACAGGGTGATGAAATTGGCCTGATGTGCCCTTTATGCAGCAACTCATGAATCTTCCTATTGATTTCAACATTCTCTAGAACAAATCTTCGATACATCAATCCATTAGGTAGCAGCCCACCCGAGGTCAGATCGATGGAGTGCTTGACCTGACAGTGTAGATTTATCCATGTGGGTGAGGTGAATATGTCCCTATACCCCTTCACAACCTTGTACATTTGCTACTGTCGCGTGAGGGAGCCCTATCTAGAGGGTGTTGCCACAATATTATTCTATCCTTAAGGGTGAATCATAAGGAAAACAAATTTCCCTGTCTAGGAAATGATCTTATTGCACTACTTCGCAATGATCAAAGAGATGGTGGTAGGAAGTGCTACCTCCAGTATCCTGTATAACTTATTTCCAAAAGTAATAATAACAGTGCAAGGCTTATACTCATACACATCATGCCACTTCCACAAGTATGGTTGGCCTAATAATACATCACAAACTTCAAGAAGAGAAACATCACAAAATACCTCATCTGTGAAGGGCTTTATGTTATAGGGAAGGCGGCACTGCTGACTTATGCAGAAATATCTTCCTTGGTGAAGCCACCCGGTGGTGTATGGATGCAGGTTTGTTGTGGTCAGTAGGCCTAGCCACTTCATGACCTTTGATTAAATGAGGTTAATTTGGCTCTCGTTGTTGACAATTAACTACAATAGAGAACCCGTCACCCACATTTTTGAATGGAAGAGGCGCTCCTCCTACTCTGGATCTTCAGGCTTATCCTTCTGGATATTATTGGTGGTAAGGGTAGCACTGGTCTCTATGTTAATAATATGCTTCCCTTTCTCATTCCCCTTGTTGGGTTGTGACTCAGAGCCGGAAAATGCATCTGATTCATAAGCCTTCAACTCAGCCACCAGTGACTGCTTATCCCGACACACACTCATGTTGTGGGTGGGGCTCTTATTAAACTTATACCACTTTCCCATGTTCTTCTTTGTCTTCATGGTGTTGTTATTTTCTTGCGGCTTCAATAGGTTGTCCTGGGTTTCCCCTCCTTGGATTTTCCTTTTGTTCTGCAGTTTGGGGGTGCCTTTCCCTTATTTCAAATTCACAAATCCAAAGTCTCACTTCTTCTATTTAAATTTTTTCTTGATCTTTACAACACATCAGTATGATTCACCAAGAGAGGATATGTCAAGGAACTCAATTTTCTCCTGAATGTATATGTCCAAACAATTGTGGTACTTGAGCACCAAATTTCTCTCTAAATATTTGATACCAAAATTTGTGTGCAAGGTATAGAACAAATTCTTTAGCTCATGCACATCTTGATCCCTTTGCTTTAGCAGCAGAGTCCATTGTATGTACTTTTCCTCACAGCTCCCCATGGGGTAATATTTTTCCTTGATGGCATATAGGAAATAATTCCAAGTGGGTGCGGCTGAAAAAAGTGAGGTTTCTCTCTCCTCCTTATGTTCATGGTGGGTTATCCACTAGTCCTTAACATGGGGGGTGGATTTGAGGAGCGCAAAAGTAATATTTTCCCTATTGGAAAAATCATGAACTAAAAATTGTCCTTTCAATAGATTTATCCATTTATCTATGTTTTTTGCATCTATCTGGCCTTCAAATATGGGAATGTCAAATTTTACTTGTATCTTGAAGGGATGGCACCTCCAGAGTGACTGATGGATGAAGATGCATCACACGTGGCCATCCGTCGATGGATTTGAGAAAATTTGTCCATCATCGCATTCCTTTATCGCTTGAGAGCTTCTTCAAGCAATAATTTGAAAGGATATTTTGCTCCCTCGTCTTTCTAGTTTTCTGCCATTAAAGGTAGCCAGGTTTTCTAAGACTGGTCTTGCAAAGGTTCAAACAGTTCCAGCCCTAATTCCTTATGCCCTGACCTCGTTGGGGACATGCAAAGAAAAAAATAGAAAGAGAATACCACTTTGATGCCACATATCTAAACTTAAACAGGAACACAACAAAATATAGATATAACCATAAATACAAAGATGCAATAGAAATAACACTTCATTTCATTAATATCAAAGAATTGAAATATTCTTACAGATAGAATGGAAATAAACTAGCTTGAGCGATGGTAGCTTATATCTGAAGATATGTGGCAGCTACATGCCTTTTAACTATGTTACAATTAGGCTCTAGGGCCTTTTATTATTGAACAACAAGAGAAACCCCTAAAAAACCAAAACCCTGACCCGAGGAGATGAAACACCAAGATTTTTTTGTCCCCTTTGGGGTTAGTGGGGCAACCGACTTCCCGAGGTCATAACTTGGTAATATTATCTTTGTTTGGTGCATACTATACCTTGTTGCAAATATCTCTCTGAGTAATACATTATTTTCCATGGGTCCATCACTATGCTCTTGTTGTGGGCCACAAAAAAATGTTGTTTAGGGGGTCAAAACTACTCCGTAAGTTCAGGACCCGAAAAACTACTAAAAATAGTAAATGCTAATATAAACAAGGAAACAAATGAAACCGACTAGAGGTCTAGGTGGAATAGGCGAGTGGACACCAATATCCACCTAGATTACATTTAAATTCAGGTGATCAAATATATATTTAGGACTCACATTATATGTTCTTAGCTGGAATTTTCTCCCTATCAAGTAGTGTCTCCACATTTTAAATGCATGAATTATTTATTGATTCTAGCTCAAGATCATGAATTTAGCATAATTATTTTCATGCTCTTTCAACTTTCAGTATTCATAGCAAATTCCATGGTCTTCTTGCATCAAAACTTCTCTTATTCCTTCTTTTTTTAAATCTGTGCATACCATGAATTCCTTATTGAGATATGCTAATTTTAAAATTGGAGCTATAGTCAAAAGTTGTTTTAGCTTGTCAAAAATAGTTTCACATTTTGGACTCCACTCAAATTTGATTCCCTTATTTTCTAAATTAGTGATTGGATAGGTAAGTTTAGAGAATCCTTTGATGAATATTTTAGAATATCCTATGATGCCCATAAAGGATATAATTCTTCTACATTTTTAGGTGTTTTCCACTCTAAGATTACCTTGATTTTTTCAGGATCTACAACAATTCCTTCTTCTTATATTACATGTCCAAAAAAATGTATTTGTTGTTGGTAAAATGAACATTTGATAAATTTAGCATATAATTCATTGTCTCTTAGATTTTGGAGGACCATTTTAAGATGTTGGTCATGTTCTTCCTTACTCTTTGAATGAACCAAAATATTGTCTATAAAGGCAATAAAAAACTTATCTAGAAATGGCCTCAACACAATGTTCAAGAGACACATAAATGTAGAACATGCATTAGTCAACCCAAATGGAATTAATACAAACTCAAAGTGCCCATGATGTGTGTGAAAGGTTGTTTTGTGAATTTATTCATCATTGATATTAATTTGATGATATCCTAACCTTAGATCAATATTTGAGAATATAGAAGCTCCCCTAACTTGATCAAACAAGTCATATATTATTGGTAAGGGGTATTTATTTTTTATGATCATCTTACTCAATTGTCTAAAAACTATACACAACCTCAATGTTCCATTTTTATTCTTCACAAACAATACAGGTGCTCCCCAAGGAGACAAAACTTGTCTTATGTACTTTTTTTCTAATAATTCTTGCAATTGAATATTTAGTTCCATTAATTAAATTACACTCATTTTGTATGGGGCATTGGAAACAGGGATAGAACTGGGCAAAATATCAATGGTGAAATCAATATCCCTCCTTGGATGAAGTATGGTATTTATTCTCAAAATACATCCCTAAATTATTCTAATATCAAATATTTAGTTAATGATGGTTGATGTCCATTTTCAGAAATATCTTTCACTTGGACAATGAACAATTGGAAACCTTTCATTGCATACTTCTTCATTTGCATAATAGAAATTTTTTTGACAAAGATTTTTATGATAATTCATTGAGCCATGAAATCTTTTCCTCCATCATCAACATAGATAAAGGACTTGTCTAAATAATTTAAAATCACTTTATGTTTTTCTAATAAGCCCATTCCTATGAGGATATCATAAAATCCTAATGGTAAAACATTTAAATTGAGGACATTTTTCATTCCATTAAGGTTTATAGTGCAATCCCTACTAATTTCATATACTTTCCTTTTGGTTCAAGTGGAAAACTACACTAAATAAGGCTATGTTGTTTTTCATTTCTAAGTTTGCATTTCTCAACTATAGCAGGGGAAACATAACTCAAGTTATATCTTGGATCTATAAGCACAAATACATTTTTGTCAAATATCTTGTCTTGTACTTCAACTATAGCTGATTGATGATTGTGTTGGGTGTGCAGGCTGATTATTTTCTTGATTCATAGGTCTTAGCCACATTGGAACCCATTGGACCCATATGATCGCCATCAAGGGGGTATGAGGGATGCGAAGAAGACTTTTAATGATCCCCTCATTTCTGGGGGTTCGTGAGAAGTGCACCTGAAGCAAAAAATTGATGAAAATTTTCCTTGTAAAATATTTTAATTTCGTAGTCAATCTAGTTCGTTCATTAGGCAGATCATCCGATGGTAGAATTTATGTTAATTTAGGGTTTTTTTTTTCTTGTAGAAGGAAACCCTCAGTTTATATGACATAATTTTATTTTGGCTATATATGATTATTCTAAGCAAGAAAGAGAGAGGATATTGTGTGAGAGCGAAGACAAAACTACAATGGATTTGTTGTAGGTTGTATCTCTTCATTTTTCTAGATAATATAAAAGGAAGGAATGCTTGTTTCTCTGTGGACATAGCCCAAATTGGGTGAACCACGTATATCCATCTCTCTCTCTCTTTATGCATTTTTGTATTTATGTTTCTGCAATATTATATGTGTTTCATTGATCTACTAATTAATTTCTAACAATTGGTATCATATCCGAAGGTTTATTTGGCTGATAAACTCACAGGAGAAAAGGGTTATTACTTCGAGTGGAAGCACCAGAAAAATATGATAGATTTAGGGTCGAGAAATTTAATGGAAAAAACTACCATCTGTGGAAGATGCAGATGGAAGAATATATGTATCAGAAAGATATGTACCTACAATAGAGCGGAAAATAAAATAATTCGACAAGTATGACAGATGAAGAATAGGATCTTCTTGACAAAAAATCACAATTAGGAACAATACGATTGTGTTTTTCAACGTCGGTGGCTTTAAAAATTCCAAAGGAAATGACAACATAAGATTTAATGATGGAATTAGTCAAACTATATGAAAAACCCTCGTCCTCAAATAAGGTATTTTTATAAAGCGTCTATTTAATATGAATATGTCAGAAGGTAGGTCTGTTGTTGATCATTTAAATCAATTTAACATGGTTACCAGTTAGTTTAGTTCTATTGGGGTATATTTTTATGATGAAGTTATGTATTTGTTGTTTCCATGCTTATTTCTAGAAAGTTTGAATGGCTTAGTTATGGTTATTACTATCTATGTCTCTGGATTTAGCACTTTAAATTTTGATGATGTTGTTAGTGCCATCCTTAGTGAGGAAATGCGACAGAAAAGATCCGGTGAGACATTAGGTAATGCTTTGACTGCAGAGACTAGGGGAAGAAAAATGGAAAGAGGAAGGAGCCTACTAAACTAAAGTAAGTCAAGAAAAGGCAGATAAAAATCCAAATCATGGATAGTGTGTTGGAAATGTGGGAAGAAAGGACACATGAAGAAAGATTTCAAATCTCGGAAGGGAAAATAAGGAGATGGACAACAAGAGGAAAATAATGAAGTGAATGTGACAACTAATGTGTTGCAAGATTATTTGATTCTTTCATTAGAGAATATTATTGATGTCTGGGTTGTAGATTCAGGGGCTTTATTCCATGCCACACCTGATAGGAAACATTTTCATGACTATGTTCTAGGAGATTTTTTATAGGTTCATTTGGGTGATGATAAACCCTATAAAATTGTTGGAATGGGTGATGTTTTTATAAAGAAACAAAATGGAAACCAATGGATATTGAAGGAGGTAAGGCATGTTCCATATTTGAAGAAAAATATAATTTCAACAGGGCAGTTGGTGTTGAATGTTGTTTAAATAGTTTCACAAAAAAAACCTGTAAGGTCACTAAAGGAGCCTTGGTAATATCAAAAGGAGAAAAGGTTGGTACGTTATATTTATGCAACAAGATTTCTAATTATGTTAGTGCTTTAACCCCCATGGGAGCAGACATGACATTGTGACATTAAAGGCTTGGTAAAATGAGTGAGAAAGGGATGCATATTATTCACTCAAGAAATTTGTTTCCGTGATTGAAGCATGTTGATTTGTATTTCTGTGAGAATTGTGTTTATGGAAAGAAGAAGAGAGTCAAATTTATCAAAGTTGTGAAAGAAAATAAGTGTGAAAATTTATATCTTGTACATACATAAGTATGGAGACCAACTCAGGTATCATCTATCATCGGTTATCGTTATTATGTTACTTTTATTGATGATGAAACTAGGAAAACCTAGATTTAATGTATTCGAAATAAATCTGATGCATTTGATACTTTCAAGAAATGGAGGTCAATAATGAAACAAAAAGTTTGATTAAGATTGTTCAGAGAATGGAATTTGCAGAGAGAAGATAGTTCCAGGAACACGATAGGAAAATGGTGTGTCATAAATGATGAACAGGACAATCATGGAGCGTGAAAGGTGCATGAGATTGCATGCAGGATTTCCTTTACAATTTTGGGTAGATGTTGTAGATATTGTTTTTTATCTAATAAACAGAGGGCTTTCAACTTCCTTGGATGGTGGTATTACAGAGGAGGAATGGACAGGTAAAAAATTAAACTACTCATTTTAAATACTTTTGGTTGTGAAGCCTTTGTCCACATTAATAAAGAAATAAAACAAATCTAGAGAAAAAATCAAATAAATATACATTTATTGGATATGGTGTTAATGATTTTGGTTATCGCTTATATCATCATGAAAATCACAAAATCATTAGGAGGAGAGATGTCATATTCAATGAAAAGGTCTTGTATAAGGATCAGATTCAAGAAAAGAAACAGGAAAAGGAAAACAAAGAATACACAATGCTTGATGAGATCACAGAAAAAGTAAAGGTGCCTGAAAATTATAATGATTAGTAGCCACAACAACAAAAACAACCATAACAGCAATAGGAACCTCAAACAGCTGAAAGTGGTGTTAGAAGAACTACCAGGATAAGTAGACCCCATTAACGATACTCTCCTTCATTATATTATGTATTGTTCACTGATATGGTGAACCAGAAAGGTATGAAGAAGCAATACAGGTATAAACTAGGAAGAAGTAGGAGCAAGCCATGGAAGAAGAGATGGACTCCATGATGCATAACCAGACTTAGGACTTAGTCAATTTTCATGTAGGTAAAACAACACTGTAGAATAAATGGGTTTACAGGTTGAAGGAATAAATGAAGGAAAACATATGTATAAGGCTAGATTTGTGGTGAAGGGGTTTATGCAAAAGAAAGGTATATACTTTGATGAAATTTTTTCTCCTCTTATTAAAATGACTTCAATAATAACTATTTTAATTCTAGTGGCGGTAGAAGATTTTCATCTTGAGTATTTAGAAATAAAGACAACATTTATCCATGGGGATTTGGAGGAAGAAATATATATTCAACAGTCACAAGGGTATGAGGTCAAAGGGGTGGAGTGTGCAAATTGAAGAAGAGCTTGTATGGTTTAAAATAGGCTCCAAGGAAGTGGTATCTAAAATTTGGCAAGTTTATGTTTGAACAAAGTTATACTAGATTTCACTCTGACTGTTGTGTTTATATTAAAAATAAAAATGATGGCTGCTATATTATATTGTTATTGTATGTGGATGACATGCTTATTGAAGGGTCTAACATCCAGGAAATAAATGTGCTCAAAAGAAAATTGGAAAATTCATTTGCAATGAAGGATTTGGGTGTGGCGGCGATGACGACTTTGAATGAGCCCCCCCTTGGTGGGGGTTCAAAGGTAGTGCCCCCAAAGCTAAAAATATATGAAAATTTTCCTTGTAAAATATTGTAATTTCATAGTCAATCTAGGTCGTTCATTAGGCAGATGATTTGATGGTAGAAGTTATGTTAATTTAGGGTTTTTGGCCCTATAAGGAAACCCTCGGTTTATATGAGGGAATTCTATTGTGGCTATGTATGATTATTCTGACCGAGAAAGAGAGAGGATATTGTGTAAGAGTGAATAAGAAATTAAAACAAATATGTTATAGGTTGTATCTCTTCATTTTGGTGGATAATATAAAAGGAAGGACTAGTTGTTTCTCCATGGACGTAGCCTAAATTTGGTGAACCATGTATATCTGTGTCTCTCTTGTTTTATGCATTTCATTATTTATGTTTCCACAATATTATATGTGTTTCATTGCCCTTTTAATTAATTTCTAGAAATATGTCTGTCTCCCATCAAATGCAGTGCTGATTTTTGGTATACTACAAGCTACATCATTTACTATTGAAGCTTATTAAATCTAAATTAACAATGTTTTCTTCTTTAATGGATTCTCTGGACAGTGCCTCCAAAGGTGATTTTCATCACGACCCCAACATTTTATGGGTGGTCTCATAGATTCATTGAAATTTTTGTTTCTTACAACAGTTCCTCTCTTTTGTCTAGTATTTTTCTATTAATTAAAAATTTTGTTGTAATTTCCTGCTTGCACACTTTTTGTAAAAGGATTTTTTTTAAATCCATTTCTTTTGCTATTAAAATTTTTAGGTTTCTTTGACACCATCCTTTATAACATTCCCCTTTTTTTCTTGCCCTGGTTAAAACACATTTTTTCTTTTCTATTAGTTTCATCCATTATTTTAGGCTGATCAAATTCAATTCTTCCTCTATATGATAAAGGCATACAACTGAAATTTTGTTGGATCTTTTCTTTTTCTTCTTTCAAGTATGGAATGTACATCAACAAAATCATGAATTTTCTAACAAATTCATCCATGGCTAGCTGTCCCAACTTCAAATCATGGAACTCTCTTTCTTTCTCATCAAAATATCTTTTAGTTAAGCACTTATTTTAAAATTATTTTCTGAACAATTTCCAAGTTAAATATTTACTTCTAATTCTTTTAACTTCTTTGTTTTATTCCCACAATAAGGATTCCTTACAAGTCAACTGGTAGGTGCCCAACTTTGCATTAAGATTACTTGAATAATTGTATACTTCAAAGTAGTTAGACATGTTGAGGATCCATGCCTCTACCCCTTCCTTATATTCACCATCGAAATTGGGAGGTCTGATTTTCTTAAATTCTACCTATAACTGAGAAGAATTTTATTTTTCTAGAGGAAGAAATGATATTGTTTGATATTTGTTCATCTTGATCACTAGACTTATTGGTTTTACTATCATTAGAGGTTTTTGAATTAATTTTGCTTGTATTACTAACAAATTTATGTCTAGGTTTATTCCTATGAGTATTTTTACTGGATTTTTCCTTCTCTAATATTCTTAACATGTATTGATTAATTTCTTCTTGATCTTCCCTAGCTTTGACTAGCCTTTCCTGGTTTGATTTAGTATCATCTAGATTATTTTTCAAATTCCTTATTACTTGTAGCAGTTTGATATCTTACCCTTCTGCATTATTGGTTCCACATCCAACCATTCCCACTTCAGTTCCTTGATTTTATTCACCCCTTGGTGATCTCAAAAAAAAATTGATTAAACTCTTCCGTCATTTTCAGCTTTGTTATTCTTTTAATATATTTTTTTCATAATGTGTATAGAAGTTCCAGTTTTTAGGAACCAAGAGAGGCCCAATGTTGTAATTACAAATCTGATACTTCTTGTAAAGACTCCAATAACTACCATTTTTTTTAACATATACTCATTAATTGTCAATAACATTTTTAATATTTTATCTCTTTAGAAGTGTTAGCATAAATTATAGATATTTTAGGTAATCATCATTACACAACATTTTATCTCTTTATAAGTGTTAGCATAAATTATATATATTTTAGGTAATCATCATTACACTTATCTAAGGAAATAACATAGCAACTCTTTCCTTAATTTATTTTTTATTCGGCTTAAATATTTCTACATAATTATATGTTTTACGTTGGGTGTGTGTTATATTATTTCCATTACTAGTTCCACGCATTGTACGCCGCACCAAGAACAGTAGGGGGATCACAAGGGTGGGAAAAAATCCCCCTTGTCAAGGGGTTTGCAAGGGGGTAGTAGCCCCCCTATATAGGGTTCGGGGCAGCGCCCTGGGAATTTTTTTATGGGAACCCAATAATAGTTGGGTGGACCTATAGTGGGATTACTTTTTGATATCGATTTGCATGTGTGGTTTCCTTTCTAGTTTTGGCATGCATGGTATATGAAGGTGTGTTCTTGGTTCTCTTGTTGTCATTGGCATGGGTTTTTCCAGGTGAGGCAATGTTCTTCAGCCTTGCCTTTCCATTTCCGGATAGCCATGGTGTGATGGGGTTCTCTTGTTTTGCTTGAGAAGGATTATGGGATGGACTCGAAGCTGAGTGGGGTGGTCTCAGGATTATTCACAAGGCCTAGGAATCTTGGGAAGGGATGTACGGTAAAGCCTGGATGTGAATACTTCGATTGAGCCTAAGAATCCTCGACCGGTGAATGACGGGATAAACGGTAAATCATGGATGTGAAAACCTTGATTGAGACTAGGAATCCTCAACCGGTGAATGGTGGGATACATGTTTAAGATCATAGGGGAATAATATTGATTGGGCCTAGGAATCTCTTGACCAGTAATGGCAGTATACACATTAAACCCCAAAGCATGGTGACCTCATAGGCCTATGAATCCCTTCACCGGTAACGGTGGGATACACAATAAATCTAAGGGGTTGAGACAGATAAATCATCATGATTTAGGTGGAGAGATCCAAAGGCATCCATGCGTGTTTAAGGCCTATTGATCCAGTGGGGATTGTGGTAAATCATGGTTGTATTGATGAGGGTTGAGGTGTTTTGACCTCTGTAAGCCCTGGTTGAGTCCCACATTCATGCTTGGAGTATGGAAAGAGGGTGTTTGTCTGAAAGAAATATTTGGTTTAGCCAATGTATGTTCAGGTAGTTTCTGGAAGTCCCAGACTTGGTTGGCCTATGCATTCATTAATAGTATCTCCTTCTCCTTGGTATTTAACGTGTAAATGTACTAGTTCATATGTGGTTTTTATGGATTTTATATCCTTGTTATTTCTGTTGGTTATATGTTCTTTATGAGTATGTTTTATTATAGACTTGATGTATGGATCTCATCATGTTTTGATTAGAAAATGAATGTATAATGAATATATGACCTATTAGATGATGATGTAGATATTGTGATAAGGCATCAATACTTCTTTATGAACCTCAGATAAGTATGAGACCATATGCTCATATCTATTGTTATGACTTGTAGATTACATATTTGTGACATGTTAAACGAAATTCCTGTCATGGCTAGTAGGGTTCCAGTCAAGTCATTGATCAAATTTTTTCATTAGTAACCTTGTTTGAATGTTATTTATCATTTCTTATGTTACATGAAGTTCTGGGCAGTTTTCTAAGTCCTCGCGCTCAAAATGTGGCAAAAAATCTATGGTCGTTGGCTCAAAACTACCTTGAAAAGTCCATAGTCATTGGCATGCCTTACTGGGGGAGAAATTGGAAGGCCTCAGTCGCATGCATGGCTTATCATGGGAGTGGATAGGGCTCCATGTCAGTTAAAATGTAAATTTTTCTCAGGGGTTGGTAACCTGGAAGGGTTGGTTGGCTCCTGAAGATTATATAGCAAGCGTGGAAGGTAATATTGGTTTGGTTTTGTTGGTTTCACTTCCTTAACTGTAAATGGGGAGTTGAATCAAATCATAGTAGCCTTTCTTCACATATTTACCCTAGTGGACCGTTTAGCTTGGGTAAATGTGGGAGGAGGGTGCTACAACCAGATTCATCAGATGTGGAAAAGTCAAGTTGAAGTTGCAAGGTTGAAGGATTAGAACACTTACTGATTTTCTGCATTTTCTTGCATTTTCCATAAATGTGATTTCTGTAAGAAATATGGATGATGCAGGTGTAAAAACAGTGTTTGAGAAAGATACCTGCAAGATGGTTTAGGTAGCATTGGAATTAATGCGGGGAGTTGGGATTGGAACTCTGTACAAGCTTTTGGGTAGCACTATTATTGATGGGTGCAACAGTTTTTTGGTTCCTGAAAGTGGATAATGGTGTGTATTTTAAATTAATTTTTTACCATGTTATTTATTTGGTCTTGTATGTGGATGATATGTTGTTGATTGGAAATGACAAAGAAATTATTCAGAATTTGAAGACCCAATTGTCCTCCAAATTCGACATGAAGGATGTTGGTGTTGTAAACTATATTTTTGGAATGGAAATTAAATGAGATCGGGAAAAGAGGAAGCTCTGGTTAAACCATAGGAAGTATGTCGAGACAATATTGCATAGGTTTAATATGCAATATAGTAAACCGATGAAGGTTCCCATTC
Organism: Pinus albicaulis; assembly: GCA_034641835.2. Taxonomy (NCBI): domain Eukaryota; kingdom Viridiplantae; phylum Streptophyta; class Pinopsida; order Pinales; family Pinaceae; genus Pinus; species Pinus albicaulis. The sequence goes on from CM076577.1 coordinate 660,044,045, forward strand.
CTGTAGGTGTAGAGTTGTCTATTGAACATTGTCCCAAGACACAAGAAGAGGAAGAGGACATCTCTCGTGTTCCATATATATGTGCAGTCAATAGCCAATGTATGCAATGGTCTGTACTATACTAGAAATTGCACATGAAATGAGAGTATTGAGCAAGTTTATGTCAAAACTAGGGAAGGAGCATTGGACAATAGTGAAGCGGGTTTTTAGGTATTTGCATGGAAATAGTGATTATAATGGTTTGTGCTACCAAGGAAGACCAGGATTGCATAATTTTTGGACATCCGTGGCTTTTTTTATGTAGACTGGGTTGGATGTCTAGATCGGAGAAGATCTACAAGTGGGTATGTGTTTAAACTATTTGGAGGAGTTGTCAATTGGATGAGAGGAAGACAGTATATAGTGGATCTTTCAACTACAAAGGTTGAATACATGACAACCACTCATGCAAGCAACAAAGAAGTTTGGTTGCAGATATTTAATTTTAGTATGGGGTTGGTACAACGAGCTACAAGGATAGACTATGATATCCAAAGTGAAATTTTCTTAGCAAAGAACCCTACTTATCATTCAAAGATAGAGCACACTGATTTTTAGTATCACTTTGTGAGCGATATGGTTGAGGACAAAAAGATGTTGTTGGTAAAGGTGGACACTTTGCAGAATGTTGCAGTTGCATTAACGAAGTCTGTGGGCACTGATAAGTTTTCTTGGTGTATAGAAACAATGGGCATTGTCGACCTGGACCAATGACTATGTTATCCTCTGACCCCCTCTGTGAAAAGAAAACAACAAGTGGGAGAATGTTGGGTGTGTGTTATATTCTTTCCATGACTAGTCCCATGTGTTGCATGTTGTTCCTTCTCTACCCCTATCGGAGGGTTTGCAGGGGGTTGGTATCCCCCTTACACGGGATCTAGTAGCCCCCCTACACGGGGTATGGTAGCCCCCCTACACGAGGTCTAGTAGCCCTCTTGCACAGCGTCCGAGGCAACACCCCAAGATTTTTTTATGCGGACCCAATAATATTTTGGCATACCCAAGGATGGGAGTGGACCCAAAGATAGTGGGCGGACCTACCCATGGTTTTTTCCTTGGGTTTTGCACATGGTTTTTGGCATGACAATTTTATGCCCATGGTATTTTGTAGATTTTGTCACAGGAACTACGATTATGTTATAATCAGTGGTTATTGTATTGGAGATAATGAATGATTAATCATGTATATATATAGAGAGAGATATATGTGTGTGTGTGTGTGTGTGTGTATTGTAACATTAAAATTAATATCATGAAAAATCAAACTGGTAGTCTCGGTTTTGGGATCCAGGGGAAAATATGTGTATATTTGTTTTATGTTTTATGTTCTCACCATTGTTTATTTTTTTGTTTTAAGAATTTGTTTGCAGGTAATTTTTGTACATGGTTAAAACCTACATCTCATCATTCTATCCACATTTCTCCACCTTATTTATTACATACAATACAAGATATTAGCCTCTCTTATTTTTCCCTAGTGTTGGAATGAATCTTTTTAGCAAAGGTGGCCCTTACATCATAATTATACTTATAATTAGTTGCTTAGAGTATTTTCTACTTGATATCATTATACACATTAACTATATTAGTTTAAATAAAAATTTGTGCTTTCAAATTCAATTCTATATTGAAAATTATCGAAAAAGTGAGTATACATATATTTAACAATACCTTTGATTACTTAATTTTTTACATAGAATATATACAAATGACACCATTCAACGAATATTAATTCTTGTCATGGTTCATATAAACTAGATATATACACATAATTTTATGCAACTAGATCACAAATAGAAGAAAGGACAGATGGACAACTTGAAAATTAGCCTCTTCGAGGGGGAAACCTCCTTTTACATCACATAAATGAACATCCTTGGATGATACTAATGATAATACCTCCTTGGCATATATTGGAGTCTAAGAGATCACAATATAATAAAATACTTCATAACAATAATAATGTAAGGGCATGATGTAGCTGCTACAACACCACCCAAAATTTTGGGTATATTTAAAATTTCGGGTCCCCCTCTACTTGCTCGGCCCATTTAAGGCTCCAACTTGGCCTTCAGTTGGTTAATCTCCCCATGAAATTTTCTGTCCAAAACCCATCACTGCACCCATGCACACGATGTGCGCCGCATCCATTTGTCTTGTTATCTCGTAACTGTGCTAAGGTTCAGGGGTTTTGGTTGTTACACAGAGCGTTGAGATTTATTCTGGAGATTTGAACCTAGGTTGACCGTGGTAGTCATCACTGATCCATGGGGGGAACAAAGCCTGGACGGATAAGGCTTCAATTTGGCTTGCCTTGGGCTGATCATGCCAGGGTTTGACAGAAACCCTAGCTTGTCCAAAGGGTAGTCCTCTTTCCTATGTTAACCTAAGTCACACTCCCCTGTGGTTGCATTCCCATCGACATCATGCAACATCACAGTGAGAGTAAATGCCTAGCCTATTCCCCTAATTTATTGGAATATCCTTCCCCTCAGCATGTGAATTAGGGTTTGCATGAAATGTATGCCAATTTTGTGTCTTGTAGCCCGAGATGCATGTGATTAATAATCTAGCCTTGCTTTTCTTTTATTCCCCACCCTCCAAATGCATGGTGATATTTATTCCAAGGAGCCTACTCTGTGAATGCATCATCAGCTTGTGGCATCATGACGTATCAAGATTGACCACAATCAATAGATATGTGAAAACTCATGATTTGTAAGTCGGTCTCCAAACTTAAGTATGCTCAAACAATCAATATAATTTGTAATATCTTAGTTTGGATAATTCGGTGTTGCTACTCCTCAAGTGAATTATTTTATTCATTCATTTTTTTTTCTCATCATTACTAAGAGCTGACTTATTCTCATACTACCCCCTTTCAAGAAATTGGTTAAAGATTCCATGACCATTATACATTGAACTATGTAGTAATTTCATGAGGTTTTAATTGTCCATTTGAACTGCCTGAATCTTCTAAGGATTTTTGGGTACAACACGAATATCTCCTATTCAACACACGATAAATCTTTGACATATTGTATGGTGGAAGTTCAAGATGGGAAAGGGGTTAATGCTTTCAAAGTGAAAATTTCCATATTGCATTTAAAACCTTTGGAATTCGTATGGGTAGCCACCATAAATATCAACACACTTCAAAGAGATGTATAAAGGCGTAAACAATGAAGGGGAGGAGAGCTTATTTTTGTTTTATGATTGCCATCAGGAGTGCATATCAAAGAGTGTGTTTGGGGACATCCAGGACATTAATATGTCAAGTGAGAAACACCTATTTCACAACGAAAGAGCAACATACGATGGCTATGTCGTTCCCTCTTTAATACACACTATGGGAGAGGGTTTTCGCACAATCAATATCAATGAGCCCGCGTTGAAAAGTGGATTGAGCGTCATGTTTTAGCATTGGAGCTGAAATGATTTATTGTGAGGACATCATGTTTCTCTCTCCCTTGGTCAAATCGCAGTGAAACACAACAGGTGAGACATACCAAGAAAACGCACATGCTTATGCGTTCAGGAGAAGGTGAGAGAAAGTGTGGTTGATTTTCACAGGTCATTGGGCAGAGAGATACACACACTAAAACCCGATGTTGGATGATTACATGTTGTGGAGAGGTTCAGATCCTCTGTGCCACACCACTGTTGGGTCCACCATTGTGTTTTATAGTTATATCGGCAGACTTGTATTTTTATTGCAGTAGCAGCCTACGTTCTAAAAAAAAATGCTCCCTTCTCACTGATAACCAGCACGCGTGGGATGTGGGTGAAGGAACCCAGCAGATCCAAGTCCATCGACCAACGTGCAACTGTTGTAAGGAAAATAAGAACTATTTCCTGAGGCTGCCCGAGGTGCTATGATTAAGCCTTGGAGGTCGCAGGGTAGTCATCCTACGATGAAGCCAAGGAAGGAGCATGCACAAAAGACTATCATGGAAACACCGTCTATCCACACGCTGGCACTAATATTCCTCGATCGATCGGTGGCATCTAATCTATCTCAATTCAGCATTTGTGGACGAGAAAATCATGCCCAGAGGGAGATAAATTTTTTGCCATGGTTCAGTAGGGGTTGCTAGGAGGCACTGTGTGATCAAGTCGCGCAGTCGAAATTCTTTTGTAGCAGTGACAGGTGTGACCCAACCCCAAACGTGATTGTGTGACCTTCTTTGAAGTCACATACCTCCACAGGTCATGAATTCGTAAGCCTGAGGCACGAACAAAAGGTGTGACCTATTAGGAGTTGTGACTATGCGACTTCCATAGGTCGCTATCCTCGCCCATGTCGCCACGTCGCACTCCTAAAATGGAGGTAGAAACACTAAGTTGCAACCTTGCAACTACCACAAGACACAAACACCTTTCAAGTTTCAGCCTCTCAAAGCTCCTCTGAGGTCGCACATCGAAGTCTTATCCCATTGCATAACAGAACATAAAATTGGCTTTATAATCCTTACTCCTCATCATCACTACCCTAAAGCACCCTTGATTGATAGTAAAATGCAAGGCCATGAGATGTAATTGTCATCTATTAAAGGTTAGAGGATGGGTCTACGTGTGGTAGATATGAAAGGAGTATCTCACCAAATGTACGGCATTGATGGCATTGTGCATGACATACAAATTGATAAATAATGCATTGTTGTCACATGGTTTTCGGCATCATCACTATTGGAAAGGAATATTGAGCTAGAGAAAACTACACATTTTTGTTATGTGATGAACGTCGGTTGACATTTCAAGTTTTCTCCCCGTTACATGATTAAACGAGCTCAGTATGAGCGTGCATGAGTTGTGCATACGTTCTTCTGCATAACAGGACTACACAGGGGTCCAAATTGATTTTAACTTCCATAAATATATTACATTTCTAATGTTGTTTGTTACACCATTTTTTGGTCATCTAACCTATTATCATTAGATGGACCCAAGTACACCATGTAAGACCAATTTTACCCTAAGTAAAATTGCCTTCACTGTGTTAAATAACTTAATAAACCACCTTTATTAGGTTGTTTATGGTCTAAACAGGAAACCCCAAAAGGAAATATTAAACAAACCTATATTTGTTTGATTTTCCTCATGGAATAATTAATTAAACCATAATTTAATTATTATTCCTAATCATGTTTAACCCAAAACAAAGAAATTAATTAGATAAACCTTTATTTATCTTATTATTTTCTAGGAATAATTATTTAAATCTTATTTAGATAATATTCCTTGTTAAATATGACCAAATCACTCACAAATAATTAAATAAATCATTATTTATTTAATAATCCTTCAACCACTTCCTTAAAAAGATAAATAAATCATTTATTTATTTATTATTAACAAATAAAGGGATTTGACCCAAGTCAAATACTTTTTCCCTCCAACAAATATAATAAAATATTCTATAAAAGGTGGATCTAGATTTGGTTAACATTATTTTAATCATGCACCAAGATCTAGAATGACCCAATATTTTGTTATAAATAGGAGGGTTTTTCCTACCATTCTTCACCTTTTGTTCCCTATTAGATCACTCTTGATCTATACACTTGGTCATACTTTTCTCCATTTTTGCTTTTGTGAACTCCCTTTGAGTTCTATCTTTGTCTGGGTTTTCTACACCAACAGGAGAGAGAAATGCTAGATCTGAAGTGCTGAGGACTTCCAAGAACCCATCCCATTGAGGAGAATTGGAAACATCTTCTGGTTTTCCTCCCAGGTGCCCATTAATACAAAAAATTCTTTCAAAAATTGTTCTTGTCTTGTCTATTGGATATATGGAGCAAACCCTTCTTTTTACTGCTTAATGTCTTTCTATGCATAGATCTAGTTTTTTGCAGCTCTTGTCTTGATCAACTAACTGCAGATCTGAAGATATTGGCAGCCACTTTTGCTGTTAGGGCTATTATTTATGCGTAGCTAAAGTGGTCTTTTTTTTCGTACGCTTCGACAAAAGATTCATACTAACATTGTTTACTCAATATATATATATATATATATATATATATATATATATATATATATATATATATATATATATATATATATATATATGTGTGTGTGTGTGTATCTATGTATATACAGATATATGTATGTATATATATACAAATATATATATATATATATACAGATATATGTATGTATATATATACAGATATATGTATGTATATATATACAAATAAATAAATAAATATATATATATATATATATATCTGTATATATATATATATATATATATATATATATATATATATTTATTTATTTATTTGTATATATATACATACATAATATATATATATATATATATATATATATTTATTTATTTATTTATTTGTATATATATATCTGTATATATATATATATATTTATTTATATATATATACATACATATATCTGTATCTATATGCGAACCGTGAGGAAGCTATAGTGTTGACCTAGGTGAAGAAAGTTGTTGTCTTGTTACACTAAAAAATGTCACCCTGACATTCTGTTGACTATATGAGCTCATTAAACACTCATACATGCCTCCTTTGCAAGTCTTACAACCTTTGTTCCTCATTCCAAGCCCTAAAAATAGAGGAAAAACCCTTAAAACTCAAAAAAGCCTTGGGTACGCAGTTAATATGAGACTTACCTGCGTTCTTAGCTAGGGTACGCAGGTAATGTGAAGAGGAACTGCGTTCTAGAACGCAATTTTCCAGTTTTATGCCTGCGGACTTCCTGTAAAGTCAAAAAAGCGCGAAATCAAAGTGAAAAAGTTGATTTTTGGTCAATTCTGGAAGGTTCTAGATGAGATTTTTTGGGGATGAGTACACTTTAGTAAGGCGCATGTATCCCACACCTTAAGGAACTAATCCCTTGATGTGAGGAGCCTATCCCTTTGAAGGAGGATTCTATCCCTTTAAAGGTGGAATCCTAACCTCCTCATCTGCTCTATAAAAGGAGGCATTGGGTAGCCTCAAGGGGTTAAGAAAAATGGTTAAGATTTTGATGTTAAGAAAACTAATGGAGGATTGAAGAATATTTTGATGGTAGAATATTTGAGTTGAAGTGTTGTTAAGATTTAGACTTCTTTCTGCTGAGCTTTTGAGAGGAAAGATCACATACCTCTTTGTGCTCCTGGAGGAAGAGTGCAAGACTTATCAAAGTAGAGAAGATTCCTGCTTCGGACCCCGGGAAGGCCTTTCGAACATCAAGGCTAAGGTTGTAAGGTTCTTCTGTATATTTTAAGATTAATACAATCAAGTTCTGTTTTTCTCAATAAATTGTCGTTCGATTGTTTATTTTAATAAGTTGTCGTTTGATCATTTATTTCATAGATTCCTTGATCACTATGATAGGTATGTTTTATAATTATTTGTTATACAGGTGCTATTGATTTTTTCTTGTTTGTAATTGCAGATCAACGAAAGATGATACTTCCTTGTGACAAAAGGGCCCTTGTTGCGACGAAGGATTATTGATGCAACGAAAACACTGCGATCGCAAATAAGCATTTGGATATAAGGTAGGATCGACACCTTCATAGCATTTATTTGTAAAACAAATATATCTAGAGAAAGACAAACTTAGTTGTTCGTTTGTTGCTAGATTGTTCTCTCGACAATTAGAGATCTGTCTTGTCCGCAAGAACGCATTATCCATTTATCCTGGCTAACAAATTGCCATACCTCACTGGGGAAAGAACTTGTTGTTTTTGGTTCTCTTTTATTTTGATTTGAGGAAAAGTTTTTCCTGGTTTTTGATTGATTGATATCTGCCTGGGTAGCTTAGTTTTTCTTTTTTTTTGAAAATTTTGAAATCTTTTATGTTTTTCTTGAAGTTTTCAGGGGATCGCACTTTGTCTTCACACACAGTGCGGGCATCTCCGCACTTTCCTTAAGTAAACAGTGCGGGACCGCACCTATTACTTCTGGGGTCTGCGGACCTTGTTAAAAGTCTTGAAAAACTTAGATTTCTTTTTTCTAGTTTAGTTTAGATTTAATTTAGGATTCTTAGCATCTACCCAGATCTGTATTTTTCTGTCAAAAATCTCTTGTTTCTAAATTTCTTTCAGCAATTCTTCATCTCATCAATCTCCATTAAGTTAATTGGGTGTTTTGAGTCTCTTTTTTGAGAAATTATTAATTTGATTTCCTTTGTTCATTACTTGAAGGTTTGTCTCAGTCTTTTCAAAATTTTGCATGAGTGTTAATCGCCTTTGAGTGTTTTTGATCTTTGGAACTCTCACCCGATTTTCTTGACTTCCACTTGATTGGTTCTTAGATTACATTAGAATCATCTTGTGTTTGAGAATTCTCTTGCATAGATCACATTTGCATAATTAGAATTCTCATTTTCAGAATATAAATGAAAAATGTGCATAGATTACATTTGCATACTTTTCAAGTGAATTGTGCATAGATTACAATTGCATAGTTTACATTCTGAAAAATCAATCGTAGATTTAGATTAGTTTTCTTTGATTTGAATTTAGATGTTTTTATGCTTGTTTTAAAAACACAAAAATATAAAAAATTGTTTTGGGATTGATTCGCATTAGTTTTTCTTGATGAAATTAGTGCATTAGAGAATTTGTTATATTTTCTCTTAGTGATCAATTTTTGCATTGTTGGAAGTGTATAGAAACTCTCTCCTTAATTTAGTTAGGATTCATTGAATTGAAAAGATTACATTATCATATTCGATTGCATTCAGTTTTGGGTCGGGTCATAACACCATTGGTTTCATATCCATTTACCCTTTTGAGTAATAACAGCCTAAATAACACAGCGCTTAATTAAAATTCATTTAGTAATTTTTACCTTTTTAGGGCTCTTTCCACCAATATAGCTTAGGCTAGTGTCTTGGAATAGGTTTTAGTTAACTCTCCAAGACAATAAAACAAACAAGTAGTCGATCTTGCGGTAGGAAAAATTCCAATTGTTGCATGTATGCTCTGGGAAGCTCCTCCTAAAGGAGTCAAGCACGAGATCATATCTGAACCAATGAGGTAATCAATCCTTCCTCATTGGGAACGATAGCAGATATACACGTATTAAAAATGGTAAACCTCGGATTGACCATTGTCGAGGAGCCTGGGGTCACTTGTCGGTAAACCTTGGATTATGTCAAGGAACCTTCAAGGGGATTGAGCTTTGTTACTCTGCCCTTGCATGTGTATCGAATCATAGACTGTTCCCCCAGGTATATTTTTTTCTGTTGGTAACCTTAGTGGCCATAACCTATAGGATTCTTTCCTAAGGTGACGTTGGAGGGAAGATCCCACTGTACCTGGAGCAGACGTCGACTAGACTCACTTGGACTCTCCGGAGGGTAATCTTCACTCGAGATGGCATAGTGGAGAAACTTGCACCGGTCTGTTTCATTAAGCAGGTTGTCGGGGTAACTATTCCAACCGCCATTTCTGCATTAAAATTCTACGATGTTGGATTTCATCACCAACTAGTGTTTTTAGTGCGGGAATCTACTGTTTGTGTGTGGTTTGACTCCTAGATTTGATAGCGCGTGTTAATTTGTTTGTTTTTACTTTTAGAGACCATAGGTGTGAATTGTGAATTTTAATTGTTAGGTGTGAATTTTGAATTGTTAATTTTAGTTTTAAATTGTTAATAAAATTCACTGAAGTTGAATATAATGGCAACTGTTTCAGAATTTACCAACCAAGGAACCCCTCTTAACGAGATTCCTAGTACTTTTCCTTGCTTTGGAAATTTTTGTCCTCCTTATATGGATACTTTTTCATTACCTGGATTTACAATAGGTTTACCGATATGATTATTTTCAACTTCGTTGGCCCCGAATACTCCAATTGTTCCACCTCAACCGGATGCTTCACTTCAACAGAGTTCACCATCTCAACATCACCAACCTTCTGTTGACCCTTTACCTTCTTCGCCTAATATTTCTTCCTCCATTTCTTCCTCTTCGCTTGGTAAAAGCCTTGACGCTAGTAACCAGGTGACAAAGAAGAAGAAGAAAGGGAAGAAGAAAAAGAAGAAGAAGCAAGGTAAGAAAGAAGTCAACCAACCAACCATGGCTGTAAGTGTTAGTTGTGTTGAGAAAACCTCCAACATGCATCATAAACCCAAATACCCTTGCAGGATTTGTAAGGGTGACCACTTCCTTATCAATTTTCCTGGTATTCCAAAGGTCTTGGAAGTATGGTCAGAAAAATCTCATCAACTTTCCATTGATCCATCAACCAGTGATAGTCAGGTTCCTGGGAAAAGGGTAAAGTTAGGTTTCCTTGTAAGTTATGCAAAGGGAGTCATCAAACTCACATTTTCCCTCACATGGATGAAGCCTCAAAATTGTTGGAAAAACTTACTGTTCCACAGCAAGAATTTCCAACTAGTTACCGTAAAATTTCTCCCAACCTACCATCAACTGACGGAGTGACTGATCTAATTTCAAGTACAGTCGATCCCACTCTTCCATTGGAGAGTGAAACTCATATCACTCAGGTTGATGATCCATTAGTTGATCAAGTGGTTGATTCGATTTCACATTCGGTCGATCCCATTCTCCCTGTAGAGAGTGAACTTCATACCGCTCAGGTTCTTCTTGTTACATCAGATTCTTCTACGCCGGGGGGCATTTCACCTGTTTCTACAGAACCCCCTCCAAGTACTGAGGTCTTTTCCTTTGATTGGAATAGACTGACAGAACCTCATCTTCCTTCCTCAATCCCTTTCCAAATCATTGTGAAGTTTGGTGGTAGAGACATACACCGCACACAGGTAGATGAAGGTGCTTCTGTTAGTATTTTATCCTCAACTGCTTGGAAAGCTTTGGGTTCTCCTCAGCTTGTGCCTATTACGCAGAATCTAAAAGCTTTTAACAGAACCATTAGTGAACCTTTAGGGATCCTTCCTAAGTTCTCTATTACTTTGTAAGGTAAAACTGTCTGTATTGATCTTATGGTAGTTCAAGGTCCCTTGGATTTCAATTTACTCCTTGGACGAGACTATGTTTATGCAATGAAAGCTGTCGTATCGACACTCTTCCGCGTGATGTCTTTCCCTCACAATGGAAATATTGTGACTATAGACCAACTTTCATTCGCTAGTCTTGATTTGACTACCAATTATCTGACATCCCTAAATGTTCCTGATTCTAAAGTGGTATCTACCCTGCCACGGGTTAATTATGTGGCAACTAGTCCCATGTTTTCAATTACCGATGTAAGCGAGACTCTTACTGCTTGCTCGTCTTCCTTGGACTTAGATCCAGTAATTGACATGGAAAACTCTATGGGATTATTTGAACGTGAAGTTCTTATCCCTTTTGAGTCCCTTGACATGTGTTCCTTCCAAGGAATTGTTCTTCCATCTGATGAAGACCTCTTGGAAGCCATGATCAAGGTGTGTCCATTGACATGTGTTTCTTCCAGTTAGAATCCATGATCAGTATTTAGGTGAGGAGAGTTCCTTTTACTGTGTCAACCTCGTTAAAAAATGAAGCAGTGCGTCCAAGGATAGTTCCTTTTACTGTGTCAACCTCATTAAACAATGAATCAGTCAGTACAAGGATGGTTCTTTTCCTGTGTCAACCTCGTTAAAAAATGAATCAGTTGGTCCGAGGATAGTTCCTTTTATTGAGTCAACCTCGTTAAAAAATGAATCAGGTATGAGGACAGTTCTTTTCCTGTGTCAACCTCATTAAAAAATGAAACAGTAGGTTGATTGTAGAAAGTAGATTGATAGATTAGAAATAAGTAGTTTTTGAGGAAAGTTCCTGTTACTGTGTCAACCTCATTAAAAAATGAAACATTTAGGTGAGGAGAGTTCCTTTTACTGTGTCAACCTCGTTAAAAAATGAATCAGTGGCTGATGAGGACAGTTCTTTTCCTGAGTCAACCTCGTTAAAAAATGAAATGAGGACAGTTCTTTTCCTGTGTCAACCTCGTTAAAAAATGAATCAGTTGTTCATGAGGATAGTTCCTTTTACTGTGTCAACCTCGTTAAAAAATGAAACACGTTGCCATGAGCATAGTTCTTTTCCTGTGTCGAGCTCGTTAAAAAATGAAACAAATCCTCCCCTAATTGAGTCGAGTCTTTGAATAGACCTCATAAATGTTAAGTAATATATTTAGGTTAGTTTTTAGGTCGGGTCTTTCATATGATCTCGTAAATGAACCTTCATTCCATCCAGCTATTAATTACCAGCAGTGTATTTAGTTGAATGAAATGAAGCTGGGGGGGCATGCACTCTAGCAGTTACGCTTAGGGGGCATCAAGCATAGTTTTCTCTCTGTTTCAAGCTTGTGTAAAAATGAAACCACTATGAAGCATAGTTTTTCTCTGTTTCAAGCTTTTGTAAAAATGAAACCTATCTTGAGTCAATTTCGGTTATTTTCAAGACTCGTTAAACTCATGAAAATCTCGAGATTATTTTGCTATCTTTCATTCTCGTAAAAAACATGAAAATGCCGAGTTCTTTCCGTCTTTTCCTGCTCGTTAATTAAATTGAAAGTCGGCCACATGAGTACATTTTTATCCCTTTTTCGAACTCGTTAAAACTTACGAAAAAGTGAAAACCATGAGTACATTTTTATCCCTTTTTCGAACTCGTTAAAACTTACTGAAAAAGCGAAACCCTGGAGTTCTCTTTTAAGCCCTTTTCAGACTCTCTAAACATGAAAATATTGCCAAGCACTTGATTATTCGAACTCGTAAAAGTAAATGAATGATCGTCCCTTCAGTATAAGTTTACCCCTTTTACGGACTGAAATGGACTATTTACGAAAAAGGTATACGTTGACTAATTACGGTCAATAGAGTTCTCTCCCGCATTATTTTATCCTTTTTCGGGCTCGAGAGACTAAATTTACGAAAAGGTACACCCATGGAGTTTTCTTAAGTTTTTTCTTCTGACTCCCTAAAATTGAAAAACACCGAGTTTCTCCTATACTGGACTCGTTAAAATTTAACAGTAAAGGACCTGTTCAATTTTAAACAGGAACGAACCATTCCTTCTTAGGGTTCGAATTTTAAACTAATTTGGACTCATCCGAAGGATGAGCTTATAAACAAGAAAATGTTATCCTCCTTAAGCTTGTCAAAAATAAAGAGGTACTTGCCAGAAATGGTGGGGGAAAAGAGAGAAAAACGAACCTGTTTGTTACATTTTGATTATTCGGAAAACCATTAACCACTCTTGAACACGACACTTTTTGTCCACCTGGGTTGGGAAATCCTTTGCCTAAAAGTTAATCAAACCATATTGAAAGTCTTCAGCTGGTTTCTGGGTATTAGCTTTGGGTCAATTGTCACCAAGCCATCTGTAGTGTCGTTATGTGTTCAAGAGGACAGTTCAAATAAACCATTCATCTGCAAAATATCTGTCATCAATTTTTGACCATCCCTGAGTCAGTCCTTGCCAATATATTTTCAAAACTTGATCTATGATTTCGTGTTGTGGGCTTGCCTACGACGGATCACTTTCTATCGACGACAGCTCATTATCTAGGAAGTTGATCCAGAAATCGTCAGTACCTTGAAATCTGCATGCCTTAATCGCAGGTTTCTCGCTTTCGATGATAGGTTACATCATTGACCTTCGATCGAATGATTCCATGACATGTTCGACTTCAGCTCATTCATTCACATTTCATGGATTGTACTGAGTACTTTGAGAGCCATTGACATTACTGGTGGTTTCTCTCACACTTGTTAACAGTTTGCATCATTGACTGATAATCAAGTGGTTTCTACCATGTTCGACTTCGACACATTCATTCACATGGATAGAATCGTACTGGTTCGAGATGCGGAAATCAAAACCCTGGATCTAGTTTCTACCATCCAGGCTGCGAGGAATTTTGTTATCATTCATACAGTAGACTATTTATAAACAGATGGATGCGTCCATACTGTGTCTACACATGTCTATACTGTGATGTACTCAAAATCATTCCTGTATCAGAATAGTTTAGATTAGTTTCTAGTTAGTTTTGATCTAAGTATGGGAATGCCTACCTCAGCGATGATATGATTACATATATATTTTTTGCATTGAATTTTTTTACAAGTTCCGATTGGGGTGTCCATAGGATGATCCTTGAAATGATAAAGTACTTCACTCTTCATATATGACAGACTTCATCTTCATCTATTTCAGACTTCGCACTTTAGGGGGAAATCTGTTACACTAAAAAATGTCACCCTGACATTCTGTTGACTGTATGAGCTCATTAAACACTCATACATGCCTCCTTTGCAAGTCTTACAACCTTTGTTCCTCATTCCAAGCCCTAAAAATAGAGGAAAAACCCTTAAAACTCAAAAAAGCCTTGGGTACGCAGTTAATATGAGACTTACCTGCATTCTTAGCTAGGGTACGCAGGTAATGTGAAGAGGAACTACGTTCTAGAATGCAATTTTCCAGTGTTATGCCTGCGGACTTCCTGTAAAGTCAAAAAAGCGCGAAATCAAAGTGAAAAAGTTGATTTTTGGTCAATTCTGGAAGGTTCTAGATGAGATTTTTTGGGGATGAGTACGCTTTAGTAAGGTGCATGTATCACACACCTTAAGGAACTAATCCCTTGATGTGAGGAGCCTATCCCTTTGAAGGAGGATTCTATCCCTTTAAAGGTGGAATCCTAACCTCCTCATCTGCTCTATAAAAGGAGGCATTGGGTAGCCTCAAGGGGTTAAGAAAAATGGTTAATATTTTGATGTTAAGAAAACTAATGGAGGATTGAAGAATATTTTGATGGGTAGAATATTTGAGTTGAAGTGCTGTTAAGATTTAGACTTCTTTCTGCTGAGCTTTTGAGAGGAAAGATCGCATACCTCTTTGTGCTCCTGGAGGAAGAGTGCAAGACTTATCAAAGTAGAGGAGATTCCTGCTTCGGACCCCGGGAAGGCCTTTCGAACATCAAGGCTAAGGTTGTAATGTTCTTCTGTATATTTTAAGATTAATACAATCAAGTTCTGTTTTTCTCAATAAATTGTCGTTCGATTGTTTATTTCAATAAGCTGTCGTTTGATCGTTTATTTCATAGATTCCTTAATCACTATGATAGGTATGTTTTATGATTATTTGTTATACAGGTGCTATTTAATATTTGCTTGTTTGTGATTGCAGGTCGACGAAAGAACTCTTGTTGCGACGGAAGGATTCTTGTTGCGACGAAAGCACTACGACTGCAAATAAGCATTTGGATCTAAGGTAATAAGCATTTGGATCTAAGGTAGGATCGACACCTTCATAGCATTTATTTCTAAAATGAATATATCTAGAGAAAGACAAAATTAGTTGTTCGTTTGTTGCTAGATTGTCTTCTGACACTAGGGAGATCGGTCTTGTCCGCAAGAACGATTTATCCGGCCAACATGTCTTCCTCCAGAAATTGCACAACTAGGATTTAAACCAATAAGAAAACCCACGTCATCTGGATGCTCAAGATCTCACTCAAAATCGGAACACCATTTTCCCATTCATCGACTCATGAAAATCCCTTGCCACTGCAATGGCATTGGTGGCAGATAGAAGTTGTTCGTTCGCGTGGGGAAATCTAGGGTTGTCCTCCAACAAGAAATATGTTTCCCCACTAAACTTCGATAACCTCGAGACAAACAAAAAATACACATCATGGAAATATGGATGACTGTGAATGGAGCATAGTGGCAGGAGGACTGGCTGGTTGCAAGACTTAGCAACCACATCATTACAGCATGCAAGCAACCAGCACCCGAGGGTTTCAAAAACCCTTGACAACACCCCTTCTCTATTCTAATGTAAATATTTCTCCCCGTAATATATAAGTTTTCGGTTTGCATAAAAAAATCTGGGGTTTTCTTCAGCAAGCAAGGTGGATCCTTACAAAGCTTTAATAACCTCACTATAGGCTCAAGGGCACATCTATCACCAGTCCATTCGCACAAGACTAATGCGCAGGGAAAAATGTCATGTTTTGCAAAGGTATGAGCTCTCCAAACGAGAAGTGTAAAAGGAATATCCCTAGGTTGCAACTAACCTCAGGTCGCAAATGACCTCGGGTCACAGGTCACAAATGACCCGAGGTCGCTGATCGCAAATGACCTCGAGTTGAAAATGGCCCAGGTCGCAAGCTTGACCAACAGTTAGGGAAGTCAAGAGTCAAGGGAAACTCAAGAGTCACTTCTGCCTATATGTGTGGCTTTGGGAAATTAGCAAGGGGACTTTTAGCACTTGAGTTGCATCTAGGACAAGAGAGCGAATTCATGCTTGAGAGTTAAAAGCACTCAGCTTTGGGTATCAAGTAGAGGGAATTGTAGTGAGGCTAGGGTTTTGGTATCATGCATTGAGATGAATAGCTCATGTTCCACTATTGGGTTTTGACGAGTTGTAAGATATGTATTTGAAGTTGCAGCAGCATCAATAATATATTCTCTTTCTCTAGCACCAATTCACATGCTTGCTTATGGTGGTAGTACTAGCTATCTAATAATTCACTATGTTTGTACGTGTGCTTTCATATATGCAATTGGTTATGGACTTATTCATAGTGGTTGCATGTACATTTTGCTTTTGAATCGGTGTTTATTTGTTTCTTTCCATGTCAGTGATCTATTGTGAACAAATTTGTAGTTAACTTCTGGCATGTTTTCTTTCATGTACGTTTGACTGTGTTTTGGCTCACCAATCCCTCTTATGGTGCACCCATTTTTATTTTTATTTTAGACTTGCTTATATCTTTATTTGTGGTTCATCAATCTTAGGCTGACTTTGCTTCGCTGATTGGTCATTTCACCCTTGCCTCCACTTCATCATCTTCTCATCTAACAACCAAGAGTGGAAATGCTTATGGTGGCAGCCAGGCCCCATACCGGATGGGGCTCCTATCCCAAACGGTGTGAGGTCTAATTGGGACCTTTCACCGGGGACACCCCCTTGTTGTTAGCGGTACAATTTTTACCGTCAACATTTTGGCGCTAGAAGGAGGGCTGGATGAAAAGTTGAGTCTTTGGAGCCTGCAGTTAGTCTAATATATGTAAATGGCTCATCCTCAAATCATTCTCCCGATATTTTTATCGGATTTATCTATTTCTCGATGCTCAATCCCTGATGAACCTCTATATCACTTGTTGCAGTTAAATTTTGATAGTGAGAATGGAATTTCCATAACCAATAACCTTTCCAATTTCCTTTAGTTTTGTGAGTATTACGAAATTGATGATGAGGAGTTGGCTTGTGTTCTCTTCTCCCTCACTCTCAAAGGTCGCATTAAGCAATGGTACCGAACGTTACCAGCAGCTTCCATCCATTCGTTCGAGCAACTCGCCAGTGAATTTCAACAAGCTTTTCGCAGGTATAATTTTCAAAATGTATTAATAAGGATAAATGAGATCATAATGAAACCTCAAGAATATCTATAATAATTTTCTATTAGATTTTTTCATCCTTGCTTTGAGTTCCCTGAAAGATATTTCGATTGGTCATATTTGTTTTGACAATTTCAACAAGTAGTTTTCATTTCTCTGCAACACCTTCAATTTGTAACAAATCTTGATCCTTATGTCAGATATGATAATCCTCATGTTACTAGTTGTTCAGGACTTGTCCCTAATATCTCCTTGTCCATCTCTCCGATTCCGGAACAAATCCAGGCCTCCAAGAAGGAAATTGTTATTTGTGACATTCCTCTTCCTCCTCCTGAATTGTTGCATAATGGTGTTTTGGTCACAAAAGGTTTAAGTGATGATAGACGCTTACAGGAAAATGAAACATGTTGTATCACCTCTGACTATTTCACACACCCTGTCAAATCAAAACTTGAAAACTAGATTGACCTAGCATTTCTCCCTGTTGATGAAACCTATCTCAAGTCCACTGAACATGTGCCTGGGTCCACTTCTAAATCTCATTCACCTACCGATAATGAATTGGCCCTTGTCTCGAATAAAGTTGATTACCCTGCAAAATCCTTGGACCGTGATGTGCATGTAGCTAGATGACACTGATGTGCGAGATGAAAGTCCTTGTACGATTGGTACCCACGCATCCGAATCATTTCATCCATTATTCCTTGATTCATTTCTTGAGTCTGCCACACCAGTAATTTCTTCAAATCATTCAGAATTGTCTTGTGATGGTATTGATCGTAGTGATGAACACGCGGGTGGTGTTTCAAAATCACATTACAAAATTGATGAATCTCTTATTTATGATCTCTTTCATCTACAATATTTAAATGGCTAAAAAAGTGACCTTATGCCCCAGAAATCTCAATATGTTTCCCTTATTGATTCATCCCCATTTTTACCCTAGAGGAGCCTGAATATACTAGGGACCCAACCTAATCAAATTGTTCGCTCCAATGACTATTATTTATCTGAAAACGTATTCACTCACACCTCTAGTGATTGTCATTCGTATCCATCTGTTGACCTTATGAAGCCACCAAAATTCGATGATTCGCTTTTCGATGATTCAGGGACCCATTAGGAAGTCAAGGCAATTCAGCTTCCGCTGATGGTTATCTTAGGTTCTCACGATCCTGATGGGACCCTTGAAACAAGTCAAACTATGGTTTCTCAGATTAGGGTTTCTGACATTACGGTTCCCACAAACCACACTCCTCTCGACATAACTGTGTCGGATGTCAGCTCATCTGGGCAAGCCTTCAATTTTAGTGATGTTTCTTTGAGCACGTCTTCCTGTCCCCTAAAATATGATATGAAACAACCTCTATACCCTAATTTTTTCATTGGAAGGAAAACAATGGTCATTGTCTCTAATCCTTTTGGTTGTTTCCAAGCCAGTATAGGTTGCAGTCAGGTACAAACATGTGATGTTTTACAAACCTCCCTATAGCCTAAAAATATCGGTCAATTCATCTCATCTTGGGAAATCGAAATAATTTGATATGTTGGACTGTCAATCTGTCTGTTCGCAAACATTTGATTGAATTAATAATACGCTCACTGACAGTTGTCCAGTCACCACTAATAATGACCACATCCATTCGCCAGTTGATCTCACGAAACCACCGAAGTTTGAAAGCTCCCCGTTGGAAGGTCCAAAGTTTGTACAGGGCAGTGAGGCACTTCAGCCCTCGTTGATGGTTACGTCAAGTCCTCACATCCCCGAAAAAACCCAGGGACAACTTCAGACTAGGGTTTCTAAAATTAGGATTTCTTGACTTGCATTCTCGAGCATCTCAACTTCGCTTGGAAAACACATATTTTTCCCATTCCATCAAATTGATCATCCTCAACATCATGATGAAATTCCCGGCTGGCTTGAATAATCCTATCCAACAAATATATCTGCAAGTAGGCGATGTCTTACCTCACTTCCGTCGGATCTAAGGTTGTGCATGAATGGATGTGTATCATTTATAGATGATTTTAGGTTTCAAGTACATCTTTTTGTGTATCAAGACGAAATTGCAATTCAGCTTGAAAAATCCATTCTGGAAAATTCTCTAGTAAGTAGCCATGACCTTCTTGTTGTTGCACATGCTTTTCAGTTAAGTCTTGTTGTCAGTGCACAATTTTGCATACTGGTTTTGATTGCAAACATTGTTATTCTTGCAAGTCGGGAACTAATGTGGTGGCTACACTGGAAATCTGATTCCACATAACCCGACCACCTCTCTGGTTAAATTAGGGTTTTAGGTTTAGGCTAGCTAGGATCTCTTAATAAAATTTTATTGGTTCAAGTCGTTAATTAAGGTTTACTTGCTAGGGTTTTATTTATAGATTAAAATTATGTTTTTTGTATTTTCTTACGGTCGGTAGCTTTATGCATTATAATTTTATGTTATTTTTCACTCGTGCTCTTTCATTTCGCTCATTGTTGCATAATATTCAAATAATCATTGCATGTGCTTTGCCTTGTTTTTTCACCTACAACTAGTTGATTTCTCTCACACATGACATTAAATTGCGTCATAAGCTTTGTCTGTTGCATCATGTTGTACCCTTTCCTCCTCACATCATATGCACTAGCTATTGACATATCTTGGAAATTTTATGTAAATTGAATGCCACTACATGAGCCTTCATCGAACCCAGAGCCTTCAAACCCTCGGTGCCCTGACTAGACTTCTTACTCCTCCTTGCACATTTTTGAAGCTAGATGGATTTCTTTCGCCTCTTTGCATGCATCAAAACCCTAATGTTCTTCCTTTCTTTCCTTGTCATAATTACTAAAACCATAACCCTATTGTTTATGTGAGGTTGTGGTGGTTGCCCCAAGAGGTAGCTTCTCTCAGAATCAGTCATCAGAGTCATGTTCTTGGAACCATTCCTACGATTCTAATTCAAAAGCTAGGGAGATACGAACAAGTTGCTTTTGGGGAATCCTAATCAGTTTAAATGACCTGTAATCATAACCTGAACCTTGTACTCAGCATAATCTTGAATATCTCAAATGACATGTCACATGTTTCACCTATTAGTTGGAGATGGAATGTGATGGCTTGGCATGAAGGAAAACCCAAATCATAATATCTTTTAGTTTCTGTCAAACAAGAAACAACCTCTCCTGGAAAGAAAAATAATTCGGGATCCCTCGTTCGCCCCAAGTAAATAATTGCCACAAAGAATAAGTGCCATGAGCACATACAAATAAGTGTTATAAGCACATGAAACACATAAGGGTAAAGCGTTGAGAAAGGTTTCCTGTTCAGAGAGGTAATGCAATGACTTCGTCGGAGTACTGACCAGGCTTGCCAGCAGCAGAGCAACGTTTGTGATTTCTTGAAGTGATTCCGTCGGGGTACTATTCAGGCCTACTGGCAGCAGATAAACTGCAGAAGATTATCTGTAAAAAATCTGAATATGATAAGCCCTCTACCTGGTCCTTCACATCATCATCAACTCCTGGCATGTGTGAATTCCTACTTGGGTCTTTTCTGATTAACAAGAACTAGCTGAGGCACAAAGGGAAGGCATATCTGTAAAGGTCAAAGCAACGGAGGAGATACCCACAGTGCCTATCCGATATTCCCTTGCGTCACCATATCGACTCAAGCAAGCGTAGGGACGTTGACAGAGATGATGGATTCTACCAATGGTTCGCCAATTGTTGTAGCTTCTACAACACCACCCAAAATTTTGGGTCCCCCTCTACTCCCTTAGCCAATTTAAGGCTCTGACCCAGCCTTTAGTTAGTTAATCTCCCCATGACCTTTTCTAGCCAAAACCCTTCACTGCGCCCATTCACATGATGCGTGCCGCATCCACTTGTCTTGTTGTCTCATAACTGCGCTAGAGTTTGGGGGTTTTGGCTGTTGCATAGAGCGTTGAGATTTCTTCCAGAGATTCAAAGCTAGGTTGACCGTGGTAGTCATCACTGATCCATGGGGGGAATTGATCCCGGATGGGTAAGGCTTTAATTTGGCTTGCCTTGGGCTGATCATGCCAAGGTTTGAGAGAAACCCTAGCTTGTCCAAAGGGTAGTCCTCTTTCCTGTGTTAACCTAAGTCGCACTCCCCTATGGTTTCATTCCCATCGGCATCACGTGACATCACATTGAGAGTCAATGCCTAGCCTATTCCCCTAATTGCTTGGCAGATCCTACCCCTCAACATGTGCATTAGGGTTTGCATGAATTGTATGCCCCTTTTGCATCTTTGTAGCCTGAGATGCATGTGATTAATAATCCAGCCTTGCTTTTCTTTTAATCCCCACCCTCCAAACGCATGGTCTTGTTTATTTCAAGGAGCCTCTTTTGTGAATGCATTATCACCTTGTGGCATCATGAGGTATCAAGATCCACTGAAATCAATAGAGACGTGAAAAATCATGAGTTGTAAGCCGATCGCCAAACTTAAGTAATATCTAATTTTTGATAATTCAGTGTTGCTGCTCCTCAAGTGAATTATTTTATTCAGTCATTTTTTTATCTCATCATCACTGAGAGCTGACTTATTCTCATACTACCCCCTTTCAGGAAAGTCAAATATGCCATGACCATTATACACTGAACTATGTAGCAATTTCATGAGGTTTTAATTGTCCATTTGAACTGCCTGAATCTTCTAAGGAGCTTTGGGTACAACACGAATATCTCCTCTTCAAAACGCAGTAAAACTTTGACATATGGTGTGGTGGAAGTTCAAGATGGGCAAGGGGTTAATGCTTTTGAAGTGAAAATTTCCATATTGCATTTAAAACCTTTGGAATTTGTATGGTTAGCCACCATAAAGATCAACACACTTTAAATAGATGTATATAGGCGTAAACAATGAAGGGATGGAGCGCTTATTTTTGTTCTATGATTGCGATCAGTAGTGCATATCAAAGAGTGTGTCGGGCACATCCAATACATTAAGATGTTGAGTGCGAAACACCTGTTTCACAACGAAAGAGTAACATACGATCGTTATGTCGTGCCCTCTTTAATACACACTATGGGAGAGGGTTTCCGCACGATCAATATCAATGAACCCGCTTTGCAAAGTGGATTGAGCACTGCATTTTATCATTGGAGCTCAAATGATTTATTGTGAGGACGTCATGTTTTTCTCTCCCTTGTTCAAATCGCAATGAAACACAACAAGTCAAACATACCAAGAAAATGCACTTGCTTATGCATTCAGGAGAAGGTGAGAGAAAGCATGGTTGATTTTCACGGGTCACTGGGCGAGGAAATACACATGCTAAAACCCGAAGTTGGATGATTACATGTTGGTGGAAAGGTTCAAATCCTATGCGCCACACCACCGTTGGGTCACCATTGTGTTTTACAGATATATCGGCAGACTTCAGTTTCTGTTGCAACAGGAGCCTGCATTCTAAAAAAAAAGCTCCCTTCTCACTGATAACCAACACGCAAGGGATGTGGGTAGAGGAACCTAGCAGATCCAAGACCATCGACTGACATGCAACCATTGTAAGGAAAACAATAACTATTGCCCGAGGCTGCCCGAGGTACGATGATTAAGCCTTGGAGGTCGCAGGGTAGTCATCCAGCAATGAAGCCAAGGAAGGAGTGTGCATGAAAGACTATCATGGCAACACCGTATATCCACACGCTGGCACTAATATTACTCGATCGATCGGTGGCATCTCATCTATCCCAGTTCATCATTTTCGGATGAGAAAATCGTTCCCATAGGGAGATAAATGGTTTGCCAAGGTTCATCAAGGGTCGCCAGGAGGCACTATGCGATCAAGTCGCGCATTTGCAATTATTTTGTTGTAGTGATAGGTGTGACCCAGCCCCAAATGTGGCTATGCGACCTCCTTTCAAGTCGCAAACCTCCACAGTTCACGAAGTCACAAGCCTGAGGCATGAATAGAAGGTGTGACCTATTGGGAGTTGTGACTATGCGACTTCCATAGGTCGTTATCCTTGCCTAGGTCACCAAGTCGCACTCCTCAAATAGAGGTAGAAACGTTGAGCTGCAACCTTGCGACTACCACAAGTCACAACCTCCTTTCAAGTTGCAACCTCTCAAATCTCCTCCGAGGTTGCACACCGCAGTCTTGTCCCAGTGCATAACAAAATGTAAAATTGGCTTTATAATCCTTACTCCTCATCGTCACTACCCTAATGCACCATTTTTTTATAGTAAAATGCAAGGCCATAAGGTGTAATTCTCATATATTAAAGGTCAAAGGATGGGTATACGTGTGGTAGATATGAAAGGAGTATCTCACCAAATGTACGGCATCGATGGCATTATGCATGACATAGAAATTGATTAATAATGCATTGTTGTCAGAGGGTTTTTGGCATCATCAATATTGAAAAGGAATATTAAGCTAGAGAAAACTACACGTTTCAGTTATGTGATGAACTTCGGTTGACATTTCAATTTTTCTCCCCATTACATGATTAAACGAGCTCGGTATGAGCATGCACGAGTTGTACATACGTTCTTCTCTAGAATAGGACTACACAGGGGTCGAAATTGATTTTAACTTACATAAATATATTACATTTCTAATGTTGTTTCTTCAAAGCATATATATATATATATATATATATATATAATTGAATGTGTTCACTTACAGGTAACATGAGAAAGCTATAGTGTTTACCTAGGGGAAGAAAGTTGTTGTCTTCCTCCAGAAGCTGCACAAATAGGATTTAAACCAACAAGAAAACCCACGTCATGCGGATGCTCAAGACCTCACTCAAAAACAGAATTTCGTTGTCCCATGCATCGACTCATGTAAATTCCCTCAGCACTACAATGGCATTGGTGGTAGATAGAAGATGCCTCCGGCAAGCAAGATGGTTCCCCAAAAAACTTCGATAACCTCGCGACAAACTCAAAATACACATCACGGAAATATGGATGACTGCGAATGGATCACAGTGGAAGGAGGACTAGCTGGTTGCAAGACTTGGAAACCACATAATTGCAGCATACAAGAAACCAGTGCCCAAGGGTTTCAAAAACCCTTAACAGCACCCCTTCTCTGTTCTAATTTAAAGATTTATCCCCGTAATATAGAATTTGTCGGTTTGAACAAAAAAATCTGGGGTTTTCTTCTGAAAGCAAGGTGGATCCTTACAAAGCTAGAAGGATGAGGAGTAAGGATCCTTAGATGGCACATATAAGGTGTAATGGCACATCTATCACCATTCCATTCGCACAAGACTAATGCGCAGGGAAAGACATCGTGTTTTGCAAAGGTCTGAGCTCTCCAAAAGAGAAGTGTAAAAGGAATATCCCTAGGTCGCAACCTCCCAAGTCGCAACTAACCTCAGGTCGCAGATGAGCCTAGGTCGCAGGTCGCAAATGCCTCCAAGTCACAGGTCGCAAATGACCTCAAGTTGTAAATGGCCCAGGTCTCAAGCCATCCCAACATTCTGGGAAGTTAAGAGTCAAGGGCAACTCAAGAGTCACTTCATCCTATATGTGCAGCTTCAGGAAATTAGCAAGGGGACTTTTAGCACTTGATTTGAAGCTAGGACGAGAGAGCGAATTTGTGCTTGAGAGCTAAAGTCACTCAGCTCTTGGTATCAAGTAGAGGGAGTTGTAGTGAGGCTAGGATTTTGGTATCGTGCATTGAGATAAATAGCTCATATTCCACTATTGGGTTTTGATGAGTTGCAAGATATGTATTTGAAGTTGCAGCAGCATCAATAATATATTGACTTTTTTCGGCACTGATTCACATGCTTGCTTATGGTGGTAGTACTAGTTGTCTAATAATTCACTACGTTTGTATGTGTGCTTTCATACACGCAATTGGTTATTGATTGATTCATAGTGGTTGCATGTACGTTTTGCTTTCGAATCAGTGTTTATTTGTTTCTTTCCATGTCAGTGATCTATTGTGAAATAATTTGTAGTTAAATTCTGGCATGTTTTCTTTCATGTACATCTGACTAGATTTTGGCTCACCGATCGCTCTCATGGTGCACCCCTTTTTATTTGTTGTTTAGACTTTCTTATATCTTTATTTGTGGTTCATCAATATTAGGTTGATTTTGCTTCGTTGATTGGTCATTTCACCCTTGCCTCTTCTTCATCATCTTCTCATCCAACAACCAATAGTGGAAACACTTATGGCAGCATCCAGGCCCACATATCAGATGGGGCTCCTATCCCAAATGATGTGAGGTCTAATTGGGACCTTTCACCAAGGAGACACCCTTGTTGTTGGCGGTACAATTTTTCTTGTCAAGTGGGCACAACAATAACAATAAGGGGGTTACACGAATAATAACTATAAGGCAACTATACTAATTTTTAGGGACCTAACATAAATTCTTTGCTATGTAAATATCATATCACATTTCATGCTAAAGCTACCATATGTTCTCCTTGCTGCTATCAAACTTGTGTATAAAATTTTATATGACTAACACTTTGTTACTCTTATGTATGTGGTAACTTAACTCTTGGAAAAGTTGGCATTCTAATGATACATTTGAAATTTGTTGTATTTTCTAGATTGTTTCTAGAGAGTTATATGCATTACGTGGCCATTTCTAAATGGTCCACGCATGCTTTCATTAACCTAACTGATCATTGGTGGATATTATTTACTTCTAAATCAATGGTGTGAGTTTCTTCTATGGTTTTCACTACTTCAGTGACTATCCTCTTGCTCCATTCACACTGTCATTTTGTTGATAACTTCTAAACGGTTCATCTTTGCTTAACGTGTTCTGATTATGCTTCCAGTTGTGGCTAGAGTCTCATATTTTTTTCAATGACACGTCATTTTTTCCACTTGATAGGTAACAAATGTATTTGAACCTTTCTGCTTGTATGTATTGCCTCTACATGTGTTGTATGGTGAAAGTTGACTTCACAACTTGTCAAGGAAGGTCAACTACCTATCAGGTTTTTTGTTCAAAGTAATTTTGAGATGTAAGATTTTCCTTTAAATAGGCTTTCATCAAGTTGTAGCCCTTCAAATATTTTATTCCCAATTCAATATTTTTTTATTCAGTCACTAATTTGTACGATAGTTCCATTCCACAAGTCGTAGGAAAATCCATGTTGCGGCTTGATGTTGTACATACCCAGTGACTTGAAGGAGGACAATTGGTGCTATTGACGGACTTGCAGACCAAAATTGGTAAGAATCCTTCATTAAAAGAACTAATATCTTATTCATTTTAAAGTGTTTCTGGAATATAGTGTTTCCTTTGATTACTTGTTTGTCTATATGGTTTTGCGAACCCTTTTTCTGCTCTTGATATTATTTGAGAATTTTTTCTCTCTCCTTAGCTTGGGGTATTAAAATATCACTCACAACATTATAATTTTGTTTCTACATTTGAATGTTTTTCTTTTGTTATTCATGTAAGATTACCCAACACTCCAAAAAAATTTGGTTCATAATTTATAATGTTTTTAGGCTAGTTACTACCTATGCTGAAACCTAGGGTTTCAATTTTTAATGACAGGGTTCTTCATTTTCGATAGGTGATTATTACAATTTTATCTTATACCACAAAATTTTATTTTGTCATTAACCCTGGTAGGGTTTAAAAGGGCTTTCCACTCTGTCAAACCCTAGGGTTACAATGTTCCTCTAGATTGGAGAGTATGTTTTGTCATTGATTTTCAACTATTGTTTTTATTACAAGATTCATACCCTCAATATTCTGTTACATACAATTAAGGAATATTTACTTGATTTTTCCAAATTCAGGGTCATATAATTCCTTTATAATCCTTATTCAACAATTTTTCTTTGTTGAAAAAATGAGTGAATATGGAATATTAAGAAAAAATTAAGAAAAAGCTAGAGATAAAAATGTATGGAATATTATTATTGTACTTCATATTATGCACAAGATTTTTGTTTCCATTCCTTTGATTTACAGTTAAATATCTAAAATTAGCCAGCACTGATTGTTGAAGTATGTTTTTTATTTGTTCCAGGTACCCTCCAATTCATTCTCCTATGCCTCATGACTTTATCGACTCCTGAAAGTTATTTTGGAAATTTTCACATGGTTAAAATGTAATTGAATCTTGCTCTACAGGTTGGGAATATTACTTAATCCTTCTCGCACCTTAAAGCATATTTATTTGGAAGAAGTCCATACATTTTGTTCACTCATTTTTCTCTCTAGATTTTTCTTTTCCACTTACAAGGGGATTTACTAGTTTTTTCTTTTCTTTTGGAAAGATCCTCCTTATTTAACAGTAAAAATTTATTCATATTTAAGGTAAACTCTAGTTTCTATTTCTGTTGTAAATAAAAACAATATATTAAGTCTACTTTTTACTAGACTCGTCATGTTGTATTTTTTTTATAATTTTTTGCAAAGAATGTCTCCTTTGAGAAAGAAATTCTCAAGGAAACACATTTTGTATATAATCTTTGTTTCTTGTAGATATTTATAAATTTTTTATCTAACTATTGTAGAGTCCATATTCATGCTTGTATGATCTAGATGGCTCTAGAGACGCTTAGAGGTCAAAGAGGGCTCAAAATAGCTCAAAAATAAAAGTGGTCATATGGAAGCATAACCAAGACCAAATCATAGTGCTCATCGTGTTGATTCGAACAATGTGAACAACACTCAAATCCAAGTTCATATGCTCGAGTTATAGTTGGTCAATTTTTTGTTCAAACTTGGTCAGGTGGCAGGCTTAACAAGGCAACAAACTGGCCGAGACTCGGCCCACGGAATCCGACCACCAGAACGGGCGATTTTGTTGAACCGCTAATTTTCCCAATGACCCTTATTTTTGGAAAATTCAAAATTGAATAATTGGTTATAAAAAACCAAAAAAATATTAAAAAAGGGGGGGCGGGCCAGGCTCGCCCACCCCACCGGTGATGCTATATTCAAATATATATATTAAAAAAATACCCCAATAAGGGTTGGCAAGTCATCACCCCCACCAAATATATAACATATAATATATGTTGGGCAGGCTGCTCGTCGGCAATCCTGACCCATCCATGCCACTTGTGATAACTAGAGGTGGTGGGGCTTGAACACGCCCGACCCACCTCCCGAGTGCCTCCACAACCAACACCTTTAAAAAATATGTGGTAGTTCAAAATTCCAACGGCGCCAACTAAAATTTCCCCAGTCAGGATTCGAACCCAACACCAACTGCCTCCTAAACTCATCGTTTTCCAACAGGTCAAACGTGCAACTTTGTTTAATGCGCCCATGAACTTAAATATAAACCCATACTTGAAATTTGACAAGGCGGCCATGAGTTGCGGGGACGACGGAACCATGAGGAGGAACCTATTTAGATGCCAAAAAGATTCCTTTGAGGGTCAGAGATTCCAATGTCAGAATGTGATAAGCTTATAGTCATTTTTACACGTTTTCTTGCCAGGAGTCCAACCATGTAGACAGAATCTCCATCTGAGCAGGAAAAACTCATGCATCCAACAACAAGGAATATTTTTTGAATCATGAGGAATCTAAAAGATTCCCTAAGGGCAAAATTTTGACAATCTCAGAACCAGGCCGACTTTAAACTCATTTTTCTTGGAATTTTGCATGGAGCACAGTGATGTGCTCAGAATCTTCATCTGAGTAGCAGATTTTTCAGCCATCTTTAGGAAATAATCTTTGGGGGAATCTTCAGAATTCTTGAGGATCCAAAATTTGATGGTTTCAAAATTGGACAACTTTATAGTTGATTTTGCACTATTTTGCGCCAAAAATTCAGTGGTGCAATCCATTTCAGCAGCTGAGTTTTTCATTTTTCAACCATCGTCGAAAGTAGGGGTACATGATCCAGTTATGTCATGTTTTTCTTCTGATTTGATGAGATGATTTCGTTACTGTTGAGATCCCTAATTACCATTATGTTTCGGGATACTTGTTCCCACATTATGTGAGATTTTATTAGCTTGTCATGTTGAGGGTAAGCCCATTTGAGTGAGAGTTCCTATAGGGTGAACGCCTTGTGGAGAGACATGCCACTTAGTAGAGGGTGTTTTTCCTTGTAATTACAAAGAACATACCATGTACATCATCATCATTTGCACCATTAAATGAAGTGACCTCCACTCTCTTGAAACTAGGCTCGGAGACGTAACCCACACTAGGTGAACTTTGTTATCAATGTGTTTTTTATTCTTGATTTGATGGTTGTCGTTATGTTTCATCTTCCTTAAAACAAGCACATGTGGTTGTTTCATACTCTTTCAAATGAAATTATGATAACATCACAAAAGTAAAAGATATTGGTTAATTCTGGTAGCTGAAGATATTTGGATCAATTTTGGCATCAGAGCGGTCTTCTTGCAGATGTGAATTTCATGATTGAATGTGCAACAAGAAAGAAAATGGAGGATTATAGAGATATGTATGAGGCCTTCCTCAAGATGTCAAAAATGGTGGACATAATGTATGAATATTATGAGAAGAAGGTGTCAAGAGAGCAGCAGGAGAAAGAAGGAGAAGATATGGATGCTCCATCCCCAAATTCCAGTAATTGTTCATATTCTTCACCATTTTCTCATCATTCAGATGATGAGATCATTCATAGCCTTCAAACAGAGAATGTTGAATTGAGGAAACTTCTACGAGAAGAAAAAGAGGATAATCAGATACTCCAGCTTTAGCTATGAGCCACAGAAGAGGCTTTGGAAGAGTTGAAGCGAAATGAAGGCTTAGCAAAGCCATCATCACCTGTTTCAGAATTGAAAATTAAGGTGACAGTGTCGATCATTGTTCAGTCTTATTTTCACATGATGTTATTTCTGTTGAAAGCATGGAAGTACCAATTTTAGGATCTCGAATGAGATTCCTTACCAAGATGGGATATAATGGAGGAGGACTTGGTGTTAATGGCCAAGGGATGACTCAACCATTGGAGGTGGTACAAAGACCTCGATTTGCAGGTTTGGGATACACATAAGGAGATTTCTCAAAGGTGTCAGCATATTCCAAGACATGGTCGGAGCCATTGGAGAAAGAGGATGATTGGGACACATCACAATCCTCCCATGACAGTACACATTGCAAAGGAAGAGCTAAGGAAATATCTCATCTCTAGGGATGTACCAGAGAAAAACAAGAGAGGTATAAAAATTCTGAGAATTCTAGAGTTCATTTTGATTAAAAGCATGTTAATGATGAACAAAAATCATGGCATCGAAAACCGTGTAGTTTTTGTGGTTTACATAACCATGTGTTTGTTTGAGTGTTGGAAGAGAATGGCAGCAAGAAAAAGGATGAGGTGTGAAATGCCTTCTCCACATCTGGGAAGGAAGCATATTAAGTAGGTTTGGCAAAAGAAGACGTTTTGCAGTCATTGCAATAGAGGTGGATATCAAAGATCCACATGTTGGAGGCTCCATCCAAAACAATGTCGCAAGGAAAAAGCGCCCGTACAAAAACCAATTGGTGAAGGTGTTGAACAAGAAAATCCACCACATTCCTAGTGGTTCACTTTTTTATGTGAGAGATGGTTTTACTAGACACGATAGCTTGTCATGAGGCTCATTTTTTAAGTCATGGGTTTCAATTTAAATTATAAAAGTGATGATGTTTTTTCCATCACTTATTAAAGCAACACTGATTTTTTGGCCTTGTATTGATATTTGGGGTATTTGTTTCTATTCAGATGTAAACTTGACCACAGATTTTGTCTTATAAACTCGTGGCAAGTATGGAGATGCTTGGGTCATGATTGGTCATTTAATTGAGCATGTAATTTGCAAATAATGTACTATAGGTTTGCAGAGGATGCATGTGTTGACTCATCGGTTATGGCTCCGAAGACCAAGGGTGAAGTAGAAGGAATGGTGACCTTTCAGGACACTTGTGGTGTAGACGATGTAAACATCAGTTGTAGATTATGTTCATGTTCATGCTTTTGTAGGAATGATCCACGTGGCTCTAGAGACACTCAGAGGTCAAAGAGGGCTCAAAATAGCTCAAAAATAAAAGTGGTCATATGGAAGAAAAACCAAGGCCAGATCGCAGTACTTGTCTCCCTGATTCCAACGGTGTGAAAGACACTCAAATTCGAGTTTGTAAGCTCGAGTTATAGCTGATCAAATTTTTGGTCAAATTTCGCCAAGTGGCAGGCTTAACGAGGCAACAATTTAACTGAGACCCGAAGCACAAAATTTGGCCACTGGAAAAATATAATTTTTCAAACAGTTGATTTTCCCAATGACCCTTATTTTTGGAAAATGAAAAAATGAACAATTGGTTATAAAAAACCAAAAGAACATTAAAAAAATGGGGGCAGTTCGGGCCCGCCGGACTCACCCACCCCACCAGTCACACTATATTAAAATTTACATATTAAAAAAATAGCCAAAGAAGAGTCAGTGGGTCACCCCCCCCCCACCAAACTCCACTAATTATATAACATATAATATATGTTGGGTGGGTCACACGTCGATGAACTCAACCCCACCCTGCCACTTGTGATAATTGGAGGGGGCAGGGCTTGAACCTTCCCGGCTAGCCTGACTGACCTACCTCCCAAGCGCCTCCACAACTTAACCCTTTAAAAAAAATGCAATGGTTCAAAATTCCAATGTCACCAACCAAAATTTCCCCAATTAGGATTCGAATCCAACACCACCCACCTCCTAAACTCAGTGTTTTCCAATAGGCCAAACAACCAACTTTTTTAAATCCTCTCGTAAACTTCCATATAAACCCAAACTTGCCATTCGACCAGGCGGCCATGAGTTTCAGGGACGGTGGAACCATGAGGAGGAATCTATTTAGATGCCAAAAATATTCCCTTAAGGGCCAAAGATGCCAGTGTCAAAATGTGACAAGCTTATAGTCATTTTTGCATGTTTTCTTGCCAAGAGTCCAGCCATGTAGTCAGAATCTCCATATGAGCAGCAGAAATTCAAGCATCCAACAGCAAGGAATATTTTTGGAATCATGAGGAATCTAAAATATTCCCTAAGGGCTAAATTTTGATAGTCTCGTAACCAGGTCAACTTTATACTCATCTTTCTCAGAATTTCACAGTGGTGTGCCCAAAATCTTCATCGGAACAACAAATTTTTTGGTTATCTTCAGGAATAAATCTTTGGGGGAATCTTCAAGATTCCCGAGGGTCCAAAATTTGAGGGTGTCAAAATTGGACAAGTTTATAGTTGATTTTGCACTATTTTGCACTAGGAATTCAGTGGTGCAGTCCATTTCAGCAGCTGAGTTTTGAATTTTTCGGCCATCACCGAAAGTGGAGGTATATGATGTAGTTATGTCATGTTTTTCTTTTGATTTTCTGAGGTGATGTCGTTATTGTTGAGATCCCTGATTACCATTGTGTTGAGGGATACTTGTTTCCACATTATGTGATATTTTATTAACTTGTCATGCTGAGGGTAAGCCCATTTGAGTGAGAGTTCCTATAGGGATAATGTCTCATGGAGAGACATTCCACTCAGGTTGAGGGTATTTTTCCTTGTAATGAAAAATAACATACCATGTAGATCATCATAATTTGCAGCATTAAATGAAGCGACCTCCATTCTCTTGACACCGAGCCTGGAGACATAACCCACACTGGCTGAACTTCGTTATCAATGTGTTTTGTGTTCTTGATTTGATGATTGTCATTATGTTTCATCTTCCTTGAAACATACACATGTGGTTGTTTCATACTCTTTCAAATGCAATTATGCTAACATCACAAAAGTAAAATATCTTGGTTAATTTTGTTATATGAAGAGATTTGGATCATTGTATGGTTATTCCTAAAAGATATTTTCCTATTTGAGTAGATATTGTATATTCATTTTCTATTATAAAATATTTTGTAATATTTCCTCCTCCCCTTTTTTTTAATTAAATATAATTACGATATAATCCTAAATTTTGTAACCTTGTCATTCTTGAATTATATATTCGAATTACTAACATAAGAGTAAGTGGTATGTACTATTTTTACATTAATGGTTATCACGCTTATTAAAATTATTTTGTAAGGGATACTCCCTTACAAAGTTTGTTTATATATATATACTCCTTTGTCACATGTATACTATGTGTGCTTATGAAAGTATGATCACATGTGAGTTAGCACTCTTTTAATATATTTTTCCACTTAGCTATACACTATCAGAACCTAACATTCTTTATCACTCCTACTGTCAGTATTTCAATTTAACGAATTCAAAGTATAATTCTACCAGAATTTTCTTCATTTCTATTTCTACTCATTCTTTCTCAATAATATTCAAGTACGAGAATAAAATACAAAGAGAGATACTTCATAATTTTTCATTCAATAATTAACTCATCATTTCGTTTTCTTTCTTGTCTAGAGAATAAAAATCGAAATTTATAATAGGACAAAAATAAAAAGTTTTCATATTAAAATAAATTTAGAAATTTTGCCATGAAAAATAATTCCCCTAGGAAGCTAAAATTCAAGTACTTAGCTCCTACCAACATTGACACAATCTCTATTGGTCCCCTTGAGCAACTAGACCTGCAATTATTTTTTTTATGTATCTCTTTTTTGCTTCTCTTCAGTCTCTTTAGTTCTCCTCTTGAGAATTATCATGAGAAAAAAGCTAGAAATTTCAAAGATATTATCCATTTACCACTCTTTGGGTGGTTATTAACTGACTCTGTCTCATCAACAGGTGGCGAGTAGTTAGTTGCTCATTAATAAGCTCTTGTTTCTTACTTCTAAATACAACTCCCTGTCTTCTAGGAAACATTAAATTGACAAATATAATAAATTCGGAGTTAAATATAATCACCCAGATTAGATCCCTGAGAGTTGTTGATGGATAAAATAATTTCTAAGATAAATTACATCATTTTCCCTCTTTTAACCATTTGTACTTCAAACTTTAGTTTCCCAGTTTTTGTTGTTTTATTCATAAAATAAAACATGAATACAACTATACAATATTTCTTATCAATAAAATTATTGATAATTAAATATATGCTTGTCTCTTAATGTAGCATACCAAATCAAGATTAAACTTATACACATGTAATTACATTGAAATCCTGAAGCTAAGGGATATCACAATAATTATGGACATCCTTTTTCATTCTTTGTTGGTGGTTATTTCCCTCAAGAACATATGAAAAGAAAAAATAATCAAGTTGTTAAATGGTAAGATAGAACAAACTTATTGTTATTTATAAATTAGGTTTGATCTGTAATCCATAAAATAGTAAAAAAAAGACAAATACTTTATGTAAAGTAAATAGACAAAGTTATTATTTCATAAATGTAACCTATTTAAAAGGAAATAAATTTTAGTAATATCTCAGTTTACCATAACCTCACCTTGTTATATAATGGTTGTAACAGGACTAACTTAGTCTCTCCCGGGGGATGGCCTTTGTCTCCTTCTCTCTCTCTCAATCCTCCTTACTTTTGCACAATGATGTCAGTGTAACCTTACTCTGGATGTCTCCCACTGTACTTAGGCTCACACTTCTTTTATATACCCTAGTGGATGTGATTTTATAGAACCTTTCATAACCATTGTTGATCATTTTTATGGAAAAAGTGGAGCTTGGGCTCAATTTTTCCCTTGGCCAAAAGGTGGAAATTTCATGTGTGCAACAAGGTGTCATAAAATCCACTAGCTAGAGAGTTAAAAATGCATAAATAACTATTGTGTATCATTTCCACCAGCATCCATGCGGTCATGCGGGTTTACTAAGGAGCATACACATGGTCCTACGCAATTAGTCAAAACGCTTCACAATGAATGAAATTCCAATTTCTTCCAGTGCATTTTCATGTTTTAAAAATTTATTTCACCTAAGACTACTTTCCTTTTTGTTTGAACCTATTTTTGACATGTCATTTTTCTTCTATCATCTGTACCAAATTTTGGGATAACAGTTTCCCTCTGACGTGTGAGCGGGGGGGGACATGGAATAATACACTCGAAGTGCATCATAAATTTTTGTATTGTTGAACTGTGACCCACTGAAGTTAGATTATAGAGAGAGTGAGAGATTCAGGTGAATGCAAGGGATTTAATGAGTGATCACCTATGTGAACTTGTACATACAGGTGACATATTTTACATATAAATTTATGGTTACAGTAAAGGCAGGCATGTCCCATGCTCATGGTAAATGTCAAAGTAAAGTACAAATTATAATGATTATCATAGAAGACCGTATATAATAATGGATCTTTGAATCTAATAGAATGAATGATATTGTAACTATTGGTATGGGTGAGCAATAAAAGAGTCACATTGGTAGTGATTGAGATTAGTAACCAAAAAGGGGTAACCCCATTGATGGAGGATACAAATTTAGCAGGTATACTAAGGTCTTAAAATATTCACGGGGTCAATGCAACTCATGGACATGCAAACAATTGTAGTAGGATTCAAGCATGGGTAGATTTAATCAACTCAAGGAGCATTGATGTCTCTCCCAAACCAACCCAAGGTTGCCTGTACATTGAGGGTGCATGGAGCAGGAGCAAACAAACTAATAATAGGTATCACTTGTTTCCATGTGAATAAATTCAGTTGAAGTCGAACACATAGTAAGCTTGGCATATCTAGGAGCATTAAAAACCAAGGAAAACCATGATAAGGGAATGTATAACCAAGAAACAAACCATATTCGAAGTATCAAAACTTATAGATAATGAATGTCGGTGTTGACGGAAGTGAACATCTCATGAGGAATGTACAGAAATTAATAGAGTAACCAAGATGTATACAGACATGGTGACTTTGAAAAACTTGTGGGTAAGCCCATTTTATCAATTGGGATGAATACCTTTGAATATATCATTTAAAATGATGGATGACACTAATGACAATGACAAGGACCATTTGGGTGATGAAAAAAAGAATGGTGCTCTTGGTTAAACCAAGGAGACCGATGCAACGAAATGGAAAAAGGGTGCCATAGGGGTACTGATGTGATGAGGACAGTAATAGTCAAGAAAAGGGAGATTATTATTAATGATGATTAATAGTCAATCCTATGAAGTGATAAGTGGTATTGGGGAGGCAAGGAAAATAAAAATAAAAAAATGACAACCATTATTAATGAAAATATATAGTTGAACCTACATATGTGACTCAAAAAAAATGCTTTGAACAAGGGTGACGTGAGACTATTGCTAGCGTAGAATTGTAGTATCACACACTCAAAGTCTCATAAGGTGAAGAGGGTGTTATTTTTTGTATTTTGAGTAATACAACCAGAAGAAGGGTGCCCTTGGTGCAATCATGTGTATGTTAGTGATCAAAATAGGGGAAGGAATGGGCCCCTGGGGTGACTTATAGGGGAAGGTGGATGAATCAAAAAATGAATAATTAAGGGCCCAAATCCATGGAGGGGGTGAGGGGAAAGTTACGTAAAGCTTCATATTCAAATGTTGAGGAAACCAAGTGAAGGGGAGACAGAGGTAGGTAAGAAAAGGTAGAGTTGAAAGAGAATATGCAGTTTCAAGAAACACTATAAAAAAAACTCGATCCTACATAAAAATTTTGCACATTTTCCAAATTATTAAAGGATTATAATCGAACAATCATTTTGGGTAGGCAATTGTAGAGCCAGTTCCTAAGAACATAATGAATTCGGGTATAGTTTCACGGTTAGTTCCAAGAGGATAAAATGCAACAATGTAATGAATTTTTGGAGTGAAACAAAGAGTCTATATGATATTTTGATTCATCAAACTTGATGAGACTTGCTATATCCTCATTAATGGCGTTAGAGGTCACATCGGGTCTTAAGCGCAAAATCTGTATACAAGTAACTGAGAGTACCACAAATGAGAATGCTCTACCACAATAAAACTTGAAAAGATAGATATAAAAGTGGCTTTTAAAATTTTTGCACCTATATGGGCACATGCTAAAAATATCTCTCGATGAAATTCTCTAAAACTTGGAACAAAAGATACCATGGTGAAAATTTCATTGCAAATTGTTACACAGCATTTTGTCATTGTCCATGCATTCCCCATCCTGAATACAGGAGGACTATCAAAGTGACCCCTGTGTACTTTAACACGTCATAATGAATGTCATTTCATCCCTTAACATGTCAGGAACACAATTTCTATTGACCATTCCAGAAGTTAACCCTTTAAAATATATGCTTTTGGTTCAGCGTGGTTGTGTAGTTATGACCTCGCGTCGATGGCCAGATTTACACTAGGCCCCGCGTCGTGGTCGCTTTGTCTCTAAAGAGCACCTACACTGAGCTACTTTTGGAAGGTTTTTAATATGGAAGTGAAGCTTCTAAGATGTAATAGCTTCGTGGGCGGATTCATGGATGTTTTTTCGACTGGATGAGGTCGAGTTTCTCCCTTTGGCCTTCTAGTTCCTACAAAAATGAAACTTCCCAAAGGAATAGACCTTTCCTCCACCATATGTGGATCCCAAAGCTCATCCTCCACTCCTATAAATCCACCTTCATTCCATTGAATCAACTAGCCAGACATAGCTAGAATAGACCAGGAGCTGATAGCAAAGAATAGTCCATAGTTGTGAGAGAGAGATTGAACCTTTCACCTCTTCGAGCTGAATTGATGAACGAATGCTTTGAGACGTGCCGACTGAACTCATCAAAGGAGGTCTAGAGCGTCAAGGCACAAGTTGTAAACTCCCTTTTATATATATTAATATGACATGACTGATTTCTAGTTCCATCTTTGTCTATGTTAGTATTTGAAGTTTCTGACTCTCCTTGACTAGTTGGATAGTTGTAAATGAATATATATGTGTGTATGATGTTAGTGTTTGTTTGATATTTGTTTAGTGTGTAAACATCACTACCAATGGGGTACAAGGCTTGAAGGACAAATATCGAGGGATCACTACAACATACTACATGAAGAGCCTTGGATTGAGGTAGGACATCTATTCCAATCAATATTTCATTTATAAACTAGGAATTTAGAAACCAGCATGTTCCCTTGTTGCTAGACCCACCCTATGGATAGAGGGATCACCTCTGTCCGCAGAGGGGATTTTCCTTCACAAAAATTTGGCAACTCCACTGGGGAGATCAAATACTGTTGTCTCTTATTGTTCGTTTTGAATTTTTGATTGTTTATCCAACTTTGGTCGTTTGTCATTTCTCTGCTTTTTTTGGCTTCTTTGACTGCTTCTAACCACTTAGCCTTCTCCTAGAGTGATAAGTCTGGTCTTTCTTATCCATTCCTTTGTTTTTTCTTTCCTTTTCTAGCTCGACACTATTGTTTTTCTAACAGTCACGCCCATCAGCGCGAGTTGTCTTTGACACAAGTGTTAGTCTTAATTATAATTGTAAGCGTACAGAAAAATATCACTTTATTTGTGCATAAAAAACCTCCCTAACATCAAATGTGGTTGTCAATTTCCTTATATCTATAGTAGGTGATCATAATAAATGCTACAAAAATCTAGATCTATGCAGTTAAAGACATTAAACAGCAAAAATAAGCAAGAGTTTGCTCCATACATCCGATAGACAAGACAAGGATTTATAAATAATTTTTATATTATCACACCTGGGAAGGGAACATAGAAAGATGTTACCAGACCCCCTCAATGAGATGGATTCTTTTATTTCCTCAGTGCTTTAAACCCAATATCTCTCTCTCTTGATGGTGCAGAAAAACCAGACAAAAATGGAACTCAAAGGGAGCTCACAAGAAAAAGTGGAAAAAGTATGAGAATGATGGAGGATCAAAGTCAGACCAAAAGTATAGATCAGGAGGTGATCTCAAGGCAACAAAAGGTAGTGAATGAATGGAAAACCCTTCTATTTATAACAAAATATTGAGTTAGTCTAGATATTGATGCATAGTTGAAATATTATTAACCAAATCTAGATCCAACTTTCATGGAATATTTTATTATTTTTGTTGGAGGGAAAAGGAATTTAAACTTGGTAAAATCCATTTATTTATAAATAATAAATAAATAAATGATTTATTTATTATTTTAAGAATGTGGTTAAAGAATAATTAAATAAAAAATGATATATTCAATTATTTATAAATGATTTAGTCAAATTTAACAAGGAATATTATTAAATAATGATTTAAATAATTATTCCTAGAAAATAATAAGATAAATAATGATTTATCTAATTAATTTTCCTGTTTTGGGTTAAATATGACTATGAATATTAATTAAACAGTGGTTTAGTTAATTATCCCTAGAGGAAAATCAAACAAATAAGGATTTATTTAATTAGTCCTCACGAGGTTTCCTATTTAGACCATAAATAACTTAATAAACTATGAGTTATTAAATTATTTCTCATAGTGAAAGAAATTTTACTATGGTAAAATTGGTCTTACATGGTGTACTTTAGTCCATCTAATAGTAACAGGTTAAATGACCAAAAATTGGTGTAAGAGATTGCCCCCTCAACGTGCGAGCGTTAAGAGCTAATCGTATGACCGAAGTACGTTGTAAGAACACAATCACTAGACACCGAAATGGAGTCAGAGAGAGAGAAATGTAAGGCGGACTTAAGCAAGAGAGGACAAGACCTTCAGGAGGCGAGACTTACAGATGCGAAAAATCTATTTATGAGTGAGTACCTGATCTGAATGAGGCAGGGGAGGCATACCTATGCCCGCCGAGATAACAAAGTACAAAGAATAATGGTGTGCCCAGCAAACATGGGAGTGAGCTATATAGTACATGCTGGCATAAACATGGGCCAAATAAAAAACATAATGGATCCCACATACATACTGTGCCTGGGAAAATAGATAGGGCTTATACAATAATATATGAGTACATGAGATATAATAACAACCAAAGAGGCCTTGTAAAATAGGAAAGGGCTCTGAAAATATGAATGATACATGCAAACTAAAAAGGCGCTGCAAGTGACTGAGGCCAGAAACATCAAATCTCTAGAGTTGCATCCAAGTTTGTAGGAAAGAGGTCATCCGGGAATGTGGGGGGCTACCTGAAGAGCCACCCCCTCATGAGGTTTGAAAACATCTCACACACACCCAAGAAACATTGGTACAATCTGTTGCATCACTGAACCATCAAGTATACAGATCTCAATCATGCCATAAGGAGCTGGAACTGAGAAACAATCAAGTCAAATGGCAATATAGGGTCTCTTTGCCTAATCTGAGGCACCAAACAAGAGTGGAAGCTGGAACCAAGGTACACCTCCCTCTAGACCTGTCTTTTGGAATGAATAACCTGATGTCGATAGAAGGAGGTCCGCCATAGGTGAGGCAATAAGGGATCCTCAACTAAGGCATGAGGAATAATAGTAGAGCGACTGATAGAATGACACCATGGATGATGGTGGAATGGGGAGTACTGAGTAGCGGGTTGATGACTTCCATTGTTAGAGCATAAAGGGTATGGATGACCTGGCAGCTACTGAATCGGCTCCGGAGGGGATAGCAGACAGTATGATTGAAGGCAAAAATGTGCGACACGAGGGAGGTACAAAGCAATGAAGGATGGAATATTGTGGCGGGAGACAAAAGGGACTTAGGACAGACTCCATGAATGCGATGATGACTCAACTTGGATTCTCTAAACAAGGGCTAATCGAAGATAGTTCCACACAGAAGAGGCCTGGTGGGGACCATAAAAACATGATTACATGATGGTTATTAACGACAAAAGTTAACACAAGCATCAACAAGTATGAAGGCAAAGTGGTGCCCCAAGTACAAGTGTCGCAAGTGAAGAAATCCAATTTTGAGAAGCGGTGAAGTGACCCTTCTTTGGAAAAAAGACTTCCAGATGAAGTATCAAATCACCAAAAGGATACCCATTTGAGCGCTCGGTGAGAGCTTTCCAACGGTGTTAATGGTTTGTCAAACCGAGCTACGGTTTAGTCGTAATTAGCAAAAGAAAATCTGGGGTGTCTCTTTTAATAAGGCATTTTCTCTCCAATTTGATTCATTTGCAAGTGTAGCTGTGGTGAATGTAGAGAGGAGAAAAGGCCCTAAATCTTGTAGCAATAGTAGCGAACAAATCGACCGTTGGAATCGAGATCTTTCAATTGCAGGTAAGAGGCCTAACCATACTCTTTCAATTTAGTGGATTAAAGTTTCAGATTAGGCACCCAGAGCTCAGGAACAAACCCCTGCTCCTCTTCATGGTCGGGTCGCACTTTTTGGGGCCTTTTCTACGACTTGATTAGAAATTATTGGGCAGAAAACTGTGACCTGTCCAAGGAAATGGCCTAAAAGGTGTGGCCTGTCAGAGAAAGGGGTTTCAGTGTTGTTTTTTTACTGAGAGCTAGGATTTTATGGTTATGATGCAGTCTTTCCTTTCTATATGCTGACAAACATGGTGGTTTTGTGCAGGTATGGCAGAGTTCAGGATCAACTAGAGAGAGAGAGAGACCTGGACACATTACATTCTGAGATCTGAGAGGATCGTGCAGTCCGTGCTATATTGGCCAGGTTTGGGGTCCTTAAATTTGTGGAGAACCCATTGATGAGGGCAAGAGAGCCATTTTTGGCCCAAATAGTCAGCTATTGGGACCCAAATCATGAGATATTTATAGTGCAGGGCACCGAATCGAGCCCAAAGTTCAGGATATATATTTCCTAACCAGTCACAGCCAGTGTTACCGCGAGGGCAGAACATTATGGAATTTTCAGAGCGCCACTATCGATCGGGTGCCCATGTGAAAGGCACGTGGATACTGATCAGAGATCTAGAGATGCTAGAGACTAGTGTTGTGGCCATAGTAGTACTATGGATCCTGGGAAACCAGGCACTCCACCATATCACTATGGGGCAGATGATGCTAGTTGAGGGAGTATTGAGTGGGACCTACTATGGGTGGGCCCAGATGATGTTGTCGTCATTGAAACAACAATTATCGTTGTGTAATCAACAGTTGAACCATAACTGTTCATATGGCACAGTGCTTTGCTCGCTCTTCTTTGAGAAGATCCTGACACTACGGCCTTGTATACGGATCAAGGATGGGGACCCGCGAGAGGCCAGGATGTGCTGCTGGGGGCGACTGTTGTGTAGAAGAGGAGGTGGGGCAATCAGACGAGTGTTCTAACCCGAGTGTTTTAAACATTGGGATCAAATGTCATTATACATAGACGACTATCCCTATAGTGGGATGAACTATCATGGGGACCCAAACTTGCCACTTCCGCCAAGTTGAGCATGGGGGCCAGACGATAAGTGAAAAGTTGCTTATATTTATGGTGAACGTTAAAGTTTCAGAATGTTATATATGGTACTTATTATTTTACTTTTGGTATGCAGATATAGCATCGGTTAAATCGGTTGGGTATATGGGATGGCCCACAATGTCAAGAACTACAGGACCTAGTGGATCAAGGGGAACGCAAAAAGAGGATGTAGTGGCCCTCCTAGAGGATATACGTTGTAGATGTGAGAAGCTATTGACTGGTGTTTCTAAGCATGGTTGGTAGGACCTTGACAACCAGTACATAGAGCCATGTATTGGTCTACCCTTAGAGTGGCGAGGAGTCATGCGATGCATGGTGATGGCTGGACAGGGGATGCGTGATCTACGGGTTGCAGGAG
Source organism: Pinus albicaulis (assembly GCA_034641835.2). Taxonomy (NCBI): domain Eukaryota; kingdom Viridiplantae; phylum Streptophyta; class Pinopsida; order Pinales; family Pinaceae; genus Pinus; species Pinus albicaulis. The sequence goes on from CM076577.1 coordinate 660,086,944, forward strand.
CCGAGCCATTGGCCCGGGACCCTCCAGATAGTGATTAGATGTAGGGGAATGAGGTGCCCCAGTTTTGGTTTCTTGGAAAATGCTATGGGCATGTCATATGTATCAGAGTTAATGGACTCCAAAACATTGTATATTTAAACGAAACATATTATGGATATGCATCGTTTTATGATTTATGGTTATTGTCTTGTCTGAAATGAGTGTGATAAATTCCAATATATAATATTGTCTGCAATTCTATCTACATAGTGATTCTGGGCTATAGGTACATGACTGAATGTAATGGTTTCAAATTCACGCATTCAGAGCTTCACTCGTAAATATCTTCAAAAAAGGACAGGATTATGCACACGATAAACACCATTCAATTGCATGACAAGCAGCAAATAATCTAAACAAACATGAAGGTGAAGGATGTGACGATCAAGGGCATAGGCTAAAAAACCTATCACTACATCATATTCGGCCTGGTTATTGGTAGCAGTACCAATGCATATGTCATTAGAGAGAATAAGCGAATGCAAGGGGGTGAAAATGGCCCACGCTGTAGAGGCTATATTCTGAGAGTAGTGACTTGCACCATCAACATAGCCGATATACAGTGTGGATGGGGGATCCATCTTAAAGGTGACACAAGACAACATATGAGAGGATGATGAACAATGCTGGAAACTTGACTGCAAGGCAGAAATTAAACAAGAACTACTAAGGGGAATGTTATGGGTATAATTTCTACCCCCCGCACACTGAATAGTGGATGGTCTGGGGGAACTTCTTTGGGGACAGCTTGTGCTCAGGTTGTGAAAGTCACCATAGACACGAATGGTGCCATTTTTATTATGGTCTGGAAAGATAAAGTCAGGGGTGGTAAATTCTTCCATAATGCCATCATCACAGTAGAATATGGGGTGACTAATGGAAGGATGACCACATGACATGGCGAAGCTACCTGATGATGAGAAGTGAGGGTCACATGCGCATCGTCATGAAGGGTGACAGAAGAAAAAGTAGATGAAATATCCACCAATTTTGAACCCAAGGTGATCATTGAAGGGAGGTCAGGCGAAACAGAAGGGGATGCCCCAGAGGGGTCTTCCACCATGATTCTCATAGATGATGGCAGGTAGAGGATAGTGGTCGGAGGCTCCATCATCTCGACATTGGGAGGGGGAATGTTAATTGGAGTGGATGTTTCCTCTAGCTTTTCTGAAGCATAACGCGCAAGTAAAGGAGAGGCAGACTCGTTGTGCTCGGCCTCGTATTGGAGAACCACCTCCAAGGAGGTACGGTAGTCTGCGAGGCAGAGACAGAGGTGAGTATAATGGCCATGGAGATCACACAAAGCATAAGGGTTTGTGTGCACAGTCTTGATTTTCTTGGCTGAATTCGGTAAAGTAACATGGACTTTTGGGACATCAGACTCGGGAAACGCGACGTTGACCATGGGTTTAATACGAGGCAATTTAGGACAATGATGGGTGGCATGACCATCAGCATCGCACAAAGCGCTTGGAGTTGTAAACTTTGGAGGCTTAGGAGGAGCAGGGGTTGTTTGGGTAGCCTTGTCCTTAGGTGCTTTTTTACGGGATTTCCCCCCCTCACCTGAGGCTTTCGTAATAGGAGTAGGTTCCTGTTGAGGTGTCTAAGGCACAGAAGCAAAGGGAGGGGTCATGGCAACCGGTTGGACCAAGGTCAAAGTAGTGTAAGGTTTGAGCTGACCAGGTAGGGTATTGGCAGGGGAATCAATGTACTAGACTGATATCCCCAGGGTCATTTTGGGAAGGGTCAAGGTAGCCATAAAAAGTACCGAAAATACTCCAAGAAGGGGAGAAAGAAGCAGTATCTAACCGGAGGAGTAATGGCTAGGCAGAACAGCTCCCAAATGATTAAGTCTAGGGGGAACCATTCCAGGAGGATAAATAGGATCAGAGACACCAGCTGTAGGTGGGGGGTCTTGAGGAGGAGGTCCTGAAGGTTGATTCAAAGTACTAGGATCAAGTTGCAAAGGGTGAGGCTACTGACTAGTCGAACTCGATCGTTTGAGATCGGACCGAGACGATTTCATCATGCAAAAATTCGACGAGCTAGGGTCAGAGATAGGAGGGGGGAGACCAGGGGATGAACCAAGCAAAGAGGAATCTTTATTGACTCTGGGTGAGACACTTTTCGAAGGTTCAACTACTCGTTTATTGGCCACCAAAGAAATAATGGGCTCTTGGAGAGGTCTGGGACTTCGGTTCGTAATATGTCAGCTAATCAATTGTGACGATCTTTCCATTATGAGGAAATCACATCTTATGGTGAACCGCAGATGGGATAGTAAACATCATGTAAGTGTAGCTATGACCCAATAGAATTTTGTAGTCTAAGGGGGCATCAATGACTTCAACGTTAACACAAACAGTTTTTCCCGCAAGAGTAATAGGACAATTGCGGAACTTGCCAAGGGGCTGGGAAGAGTGGCCATCCCACGCACAAAAGGTGATAGTGGAAGGGGCTAACTCGGGCAATCTAAGTTTTTTCCAAATATAATTGGACATCACGCGGGTGGATGCCCCCTCGTCAATGATACATCGAGAGACGTTGGCATTCTGGATCTTGATAGGTATTTGGAAGGCAACGGATGCAGGAAGTGGTGGTTGCTCTGACTTGTCAACATCGAAGACAATAAAATGATCATCTAAAGGATCCATAGTGCCCATAGCAGTTATTATAGATTTTCGTGGTGAAGGGCACGACTGGAGGACTTCCAGTGTTGACATGGCAGCAAGGGATTGCGCCAAGTCATCTACTATATTGTAGGTGTGGGAGGCTTTACCAAAAGCAACGTTTCGGCATAATGGTCCTTTGGGGATCTTGGTATGTACCTTTTCCTTAGCTTGAGGGATCTGTAAAGGACCATTGGGTTGGGAAACCACATATCCTTGTTGAGGGAAAGGATTGATAAACATAGCCGGTTGAATAGGCGCAGCATTAGGAGGAACCGAAGAAGAGGCTTGTTGTCCTCGAGATGTTCTTTGAGCTTCCCACATTTGATGCATCTAAGATAAAAGGGGATAATCAGGGTATAGTGACCATAGACAACAAAACAAGAACAAGGATTATTCGTGTGAAGAGGCATGTCTTGCTTAGGCTGAGCGCCCTGTTGTTAGGTTGCAGTGTTAGATGTATTCCCTTAGGGCTTGTTTCCTATATTACCTAGAGTAGTTTGGTTTTGGTTTCCTTTCCCCTTCTTTTTGGAAGTGGGAGGATTATTCGCACTTTGTTGCGCATACACCTGACCCTGAGGGAGGCGGTGGCTGCTGCTGCGGAGCTTGAGAAGGCATGGGAGGATGAGGTGTTTGTGCTGGAGGAGCAAGAGCACCGGGCTGCGGATACGGATAGTAAGGAGGTTGAGAAACATTGGGGTAAACAGGTTGGAAAAAATCAGGCCCTGGCATCGAAGGATGCAGTTGGGCAAAGGCGTGAGGCATGCTGTGTCCTGGATACATGCTGCCGGGAGGGGGAAAGTGCTGGAGGAGCTGGTCCCTCCTTGAGGGAAAACATAACCCATAGGAGGATGAGTGTATGGATGTGAAAGAGATCCAATGATACCGTCAGCACCATGAGATGCCCCTAGTGTGTTGGCACCACCAGGTCTAGGGAGATCAGGTAAGACGATATAAACATAACCAGATTGCGCATAGATTAAGTCATATTTCAACACAATTTGGAGGGCTTCTTCCTCAGTTAGAGGAAAGTGAGATGCAACATCTTTACCAATAGAGAGCAAAAGGAATCTGAGAAAACAATCCATGTAGACACAGTCTTCGAAAAGAGGGGCTCGACATATGCTTTTCCTTATGTGCCATTCTTGGACATGGTCAGATAGGCGAGTGGCAGAAGTTTGACAGAAAGCAGTTAAGAGTTCGTTACCGGTGTCATCGCAAAGGGGAAGCTAGAAGTAGGACAGAAACGCCTTTGAAAGGGTCGCAAAAGTAGTATGAGAGGCAGCAGCCTGGTCGACATACCACTTGGAAGCTTCTCTAGTAAGCTACATAGACTTGGACGAACACCACATGTGGAAAGAACGAACATGGTTGGTAGGATCCTCTCCACCATTTCTTCAAACTTAGGGATGTCTGAAGGAAGCTTGTTTGGCATAGCAGGCCAATGTTAGGTCCCCATATTACTAGTGTAGTCCCTTATTGTTATTAGTGTAGCCTCCTTATTGTTATTTTTGTACCCCCGTAACCCCCATATTGTTATTATTGTTTACTTACATTATTATTGTTAGGTCAGCTAGGATTATATTGTGACCCCATGGACCCCTATATATAGAAGGAGGTTTTGTCATTTGTATCATCCAATAATTGTTCATTTATTTAATGTATTGGAGATTGCACCCTCTAAGTGGCTGATTTCGAAGGCGTTGATCTCCCTTTTATTCTATTTTTGGAGCTGGCCTCATAACATTTGGTATCAAAGCTTTGGATTCTAGGGTTTCGCTGCTCTAAACAGGTCATCGTGGAATTTTCGCTATAATTATTTCTCTACAAAGTTTCAGAAGCCAAAAATTTTATAACACCGGGCCGAAATCCTAAAGAACGTCGTGGAAACATTTCAGATCTTGGTTCGCAATATTTTCGGAGATATGATCTGTGGAATTTAGGGCTTTTTGCAGGCTCCTGAATTTAACCTAAACAAGTCATCGTGGAATTTTCGTTATACCCTACAAGGGTCTAAAGCTGAAAAATTTACAGAGAGAACTCGAACTCTAGAGGAACATCGTGGAAAAATTTCAGAGCTTGATTCGCAATATTTTCGGAGATAGGGTTTGTGGAAGTTAGGGATTTTTTAGGTTCCCGAATTTCATCTCAAAGAGGTGACCGTGGGAAAATCATCATAACTCTCTCTCTGAGCATTGGAATGGAATTCTATAAAAAGTGGCAACAATTTCACGGACTGTAGTTTTCTTTATATCGATTTCAAATCCGCATAAGGAAACAGTGACACGTGGCATGCCATACAAGTTCGCTCTACTGAACCAGTCCATAATTAGGTCATTGTGGGAGATTGGGCATAACTTTTCCTTGAAGAATCCAAATCAGGTCAAACATCTAGAATTTGAAAGAAGATTCAGAGGGCTACTACAGGGCCCAATTTTAGATATTGAAGATCTGAAATCACAGAGATAATTCAATTTCAATATCAAGCTCTTCAAAATCAAGAAAAAGGTGTGTATTTGTTTTTTCAAATTGCATAAATCTTGTTTGAAAAATTACTTTTAAGTGATTCCAAAGGGCTATTGAGCATATATATCAGTACTCCTAAGACCTATTTATTCCTCTTAAAAATAATTCAACACCCATTAACCCCTCAAAGTACTCTACTATGTCTCATGAAGATGAAGAATTGGAACATGATCTATCAAAATTACAAGAGCAAGTGCACCAAATTTTGCTCTTGCAAAGAGCAAGAAAAAATGGAATGGAAGTTTTGAAGAAAGGTGTGGAAGCTAAGATGGATGACATGGAATAAAAAATGAAAGACAACATGGAAAACATGAATAATGATCTAAAAGTAGACATGAAAGGTTTGAGAAAGTTGATACAAGAAATGTTTCCTAATGGCGAAAAGATAGTAGAGGAAACTCATGATGAGAACAAAATAAATGTTAATAATGATTTCATAAACTCTAATGTTGGATGGTAGAACCACCATATTCCAAAAATGGATATGAGGAAGTTTGATGAAGGATCCTATAACATGGATACTACAAATGGAGAAATATTTTGATCTCAATAATGCGCAAAACACACAAAAGGTATGCATTGCAACTTTACACTTAGAACAAAATACATTTGTATGGTATCAATGGCTTTGCTCCCGTAAAAAAATTGTCACTTGGTCAATTTTTACGGAGGAAATGATAGCACATTATGAGGATACAAAGAGCAACACCTTCTTTAGCCAATTGGTAAATCTCAAACAAAAGGGTTTAGTGGGGGAGCACATTGAGGACTTCCAAAAATTGAATATAAGGGTAACTGATATTCCAGAGGAACACAGGATTGATCTCTTCATAGGCACTTTAAAGGATAACATCCAACATGAAGTTCGCGTTTTGGAACCTGATTCATTGGAGAAGGCATTCAGGTTGGTAAGAAAAATTGAATGTAAAATTATGGCGACAAGGAAGCCTACCACTCATTTCTATAAAGAGGGAAGTGTTGCTACTCCTAGATTTCAACAACCTACAAGGTTGACACCACAACAATTGGAAGAAAAAAGAGCAAAAGGGCTTTTCTACAATTGTGATAGCAAATACACTAAAGGTCATAAGTGTGCTGAGAAGAAATTATTTTACATAGATTGTGAAGAGGAAGAAGAAAATGAACAAGAAGAGGATATACACCAGGAACCAACCCTAGAAGAGGAAGAAATGAGTCTGACCATATCGTGTAATGCATTGGCAGGAATTACCACTCCTCAAACTCTCAAGATAGAAGGACATATCAAGAAGAAAAAGGTAATAGTGTTGATTGATTTAGGTAGTACCCATAATTTTATTCATTGTAAGGTAGCCAAGGAATTGAATTGTTTCGTATACCCAGCACCAGAATGTCAAGTGATGGTTGCAAATGGAGGAACTATAAATTTCTCTAGAAAATGCCATAATATGAAGCTAACCATGGGGGAATATGTTTTGAATAGTCCAATGCTTTCCATTCCAATGGGAGGTGCTAATGTTGTACTAGGAGTACAATGGTTACAACCTTTGGGGACAATAGCTTTTAATTTTCAAGAACGTTTCCTGAAATTTTTTTTGGAACGAAAGGAAATCGAATTACGAGGTATCGTAGGGAAGCCGTGAAAGATAACAAGTTCTAATGTCATGACAAATCTTCTAAATAAATAACAACGAGGCGTAATTGCACAATTATGCTCACTAGAAGTTCCAACATCGAAAACATCTATTTCTCGAGATCTCCAAAAAGTCTTGGATAATCATTCCAAGCTGTTTGAAACTCCTAAAGGAATCCCACCTATTCGTGATCATGATCATGCTATTCATTTGATTCCAGGAAGTGTTCCTCCAAACATCAGGCCTTACAGATATCCTTATGTCCAAAAGAGTGAAATTGAACATATGATTGCAGACATGTTAGAGGCTGGTATAATTCAACCTAGTCAATGTTCTTTCTTTGCTCCTATAGTATTGGTGCACAAGAAGGATGGATCATCGCTCATGTGTTTGGATTATAGGGAGCTCAATAAGCTCACTATTAAATATAAATTTCCCATTCCTGTGATTGATGAATTACATGGCGCAATTTATTTTACCAAGTTGGATCTTTGTTGAGGATATCATCAAATTAGAATGATGACTGAAGATATTACGAAAATAGCATTTAGAACTCATGAGGGTCATTATGAATTTTTGGTCATGCCTTTTGGCCTTACCAATGCACCTTATACATTTCAAGGGTTGATGAATTCAATTTTCAAACCCACCCTTAGAAAATTTGTGCTAGTATTTTTTGATGACATACTAATCTACAATAGGTCTTGGAAGAATCATGTTCAACATGTTGACAGGGTTCTCAATACTAATATACAGTAGGTCTTGGAAGAATCATGTTCAACATGTTGACAGGGTGCTCAAACTATTGGAGAAGAAATAATTATATGCAAAAACATCCAAATGTTTCTTTGGAGTACGAGAGGTGGAATATTTGGGTCATATTGTATCTCACGAGGGTGTTCAGGTAAACCCTAACAAAATTAAATCCATTAAGGACTGGAAATTTCCCACAACCATAAAGTAGTTGCTAGGATTTCTCGGGTTAACAGGGTATTATCGCAAGTTTGTTAATAATTATGGAAGAATAGCAACACCTCTAACAACATTATTGAAGAAAGATGCATTTTCATGGACTCCTGAAGCAACTAAGGCCTTTGAAAAACTTAAAGAGGCAATGTGCCTAGCACTGGTCTTAGCTACTCCAGACTTCACAAAAACCTTTATTGTGGATTGTGATGCCTCAGGAAATGGAATTGGTGTTGTTTTAATGTAAGGAAGACCCATTTCTTTTTAAAGTCGTCCAATCAAAGGAAAGGATTTACAGAAAGCTATTTATGAGAAGGAAATGTTGGAAATACTACATGCACTAAAGAAATGGCGACCTTACCTAATGGGAAGGCACTTCAAGGTAAAAACTGATCATGATAGTCTTAAACACTTTTTGGAACAAAGACTATATTAAGAAGAGCAGCAAAAATGGGTCACAAAGATGTTGGGTTATGACTTTGAAATCATCTACAAAAAAGGGAAGCTAAATGTTGTTGCAAATGCACTCTCAAGAAAGGATGAAGAGGCGGAAGCATTACTTTGTGAAATTTATATTATCCAACCAGATTGGATAACCGAAGCAAGGGATGAATGGACGAATGATGAAGAAGTTTGGACACTCATTCAAAAATTGAAGCAAGATCCTAGTACATCTGATACATTAATTGGAAAAATGATTATTTATGGTATAAAGATCACTTATACCTTTGTAATAATTCCCAACTAAAACAAAAGATTCTTTTGGAATTGCACACTTATCCTTTAGGAGGACACTCGGGATTTTTAAAAACTTACCACAGGGTGAAGAAATAATTTCTTTGGGATGGCCTTAAATCTGATATTCAAAATTTTGTGGTAGAATGTTTGGTTTTCCGGTAAAATAAAGTTGAGACAATTAAGACCCCGGGTCTTTTAAAACCTTTATCCATTCCAGGTCAACGTTGGGAGGATATTTCAATGGATGTTATCACAGGTTTACCTAAGTTCGAAGGAAAGAGTGTCATCATGGTGGTAGTTGATAGACTTACCAAGTATGCACACTTTTTTGCATTATCTCATCCATTTAAATCAAGTACAGTTGCTACTACATTTATGGAAACAATTCAAAAGCTACATGGAAACCCAAAGATTATGGTAAGCGACAGAGATCCCATTTTTACTGGAAAAGTTTGGACGGAATTATTTTCTTGTTTGGGTACTCAACTAGCTCATAGCTCGTCTAATCATCCTCAATCTGATGGTCAAACTGAGATAGTGAACAAATTTTTGGAAGGATATCTTCGTTGTTTTGTATCTGATAAACAAACACAATGGGTCAAGTGGTTACCTCTGGCTGAATGGTGGTATAATACTTCCATACTGCAGCAAAAATGACCCCATTTATGGCACTTTATGGATATCATCCAGCGTCCATCGCATCATCTTTAAGAGAAAATTTTAAGGTGCAAGCAGTGGAAGATCACATCGAGCATCATCAACAAGTTCTCCAACTCTTAAAGAATAACCTAAATTTGGCACAAAATCGAATGAAACAACAGGCAGATCAACATCGTAGCGAGAGAATTTTTGATGTAGGAGACTGGGTATTTTTATGTCTACAACCATATAAACAAATGTCCCTCAAGCAAGCTAAGAAGGATAATAATTTATCACCAAAATACTATGGTCCTTATAAGGTGTTGCAAAATATTCGTACAATGACATATAAATTGGAGCTTCCCGCTTCTTCACAAGTGCATCCGTTTTCCATGTTTCATGCTTAAAGAAGGTTATAGGTGAAAAAATTATAGTTCAAACAATATTGCCAAAACTTGACGAGGAAGGAAAAATCATATTGGAACCTGAAACAGTCACAGAAACAAGAACTCAACAGCTACAAAATCAATCAATTTCAGAGTATCTCATCAAGTGGAAGAACTTACCCACTGAATATTCTACATGGGAGGATGAGAATTTTATACATAAGCATCCAGAGCTACTCAAGCGTTGAGGACAACACTTTTTTGAAGGAGAGGGGCATGTTAGGTCCCCATATTACTAGTGTAGTCCCTTATTATTATTAGTGTAGCCCCTTTATTGTTATTGCTGTACCCCTGTAACCCCCATATTGTTATTATTGTTTACTTACATTATTATTGTTAAGTTGGCTAGGATTATATTGTGACCCCATGGACCCCTATATATAGAAGGAGGTTTTGTCATTTGTATCATCCAATAATTGTTCATTTATGTAAAGTATTGGAGGTTTCCCCCTCGAAGTGGCTGATTTCTAAGGTGTTGATCTCTCTTTTTTTCTATTTTTGGAGTAGGTTTCATAACAGCCAACCTGGATCATGATGTATGGGGTCATTAATAAACTAGTTGAAATCGGGAAGGCTTGGGCCTGCCATATAAGGAAGCAAGGGATCAACCAGGATTGTTCTTGTTGTGGCTCCACTAGTAGCGGTTCCAGCATTAAAGCCAGGGCCACCACCAGAGGTAGGTCCTGCACCAGACATGATGAAGGTGAAAGGTGGAGGAGAACCAGGGATAGAAATAGAAGAGGAACTCGATGAACTAGAATCAGAGTCAGAATGGGGACTCGGTGGAGGATGAACTTGAACCCTACGCGGTGGGGTAAGTCTTCCTAATAAAAAGTGAGGATGAAGGCCTTGGAGTCTCTGGGATAAGTGCCTTGGGGGCACAATGATGGAAAATAAACACGGAACCCAATCAAGAAGAGAGTTAAACAAGGGTAGGGAGGTGCAAATAAATTGATTACAATGTTTAATTCTTGGCCTGGAGGTTTAAACGAGGCACTCTTCACTTTAGGTGTGTGTGTGTGTGATAAGTGTGTTAATTTTAATAAGCCCAAACTTGTGTAGAAAAAAAATAAAAAACATGTTGTATAGCTGTAAATAAAACTGAAAGCGACAGTAAAATAAACAGCTAAAGATGCATAAATTTAAACCCAAGGAGGAGGGCTTCCCAACTACTAGTCTATGGGTGGGTGAAATCTACTCAAAACACACAAAATGGCCAATGGATCTAAGGTTAAGTGGGATGGGGATCTAAAGGTCAAAGATGTTGGAAAGAGGTGTAGAAAAACAGCAAGAAACCAGAGGGGAAAATGCTGAAAAATAGGTGGCGAAAGGCTACAACCTAAAGGAAAACGGAGGGGACCCTAAAGGAGGACCAAACAAAACTCAAAAGAGGTGTTTTGGATGGAAAAATAACAGATCTGAAATGGATCTGAAAATGCAGGTTCAGATCTGAAAAAATGGCTGAAAAATACTGAAATCTCAGAAGACCTGCTTCAGCTAAACTCCTAAAAAGGTGGAAGCGTACTGAAGCCCTGGGGCGCATGGCTCCTACTTCGACGAGTAAAAATAAACTAGTATAGGTCCAAGATGGGTAAAGGCAAAGGTCAAAAAACCCTGAAAAGTTCCCCAGACAAACCCTGAAAATTACAGGAAAAAAAAATCAAATCCCGCAAAAAAGTACAAGTCGTAGGTTCTGACCTCTTTTCCGCTAAGGTCGCAGTTTTTGGGTAGTTATCCGCTACCTGAGAGCAGAGGCCGCAAGTTTTGGGCTGAAAAGTGCGACCTGCACTTCCGGATATCTCGGGGTAGATTTCAGAAAAAAGTGTCATCTTTATTGCAGCCATTACCTGTTACCTGCGTAAAAGGCCCAGAAACACACGGAAGTTAGAATTTTTATTGTTTTAGGGTTAAAAAGGTTAAAAACAACAAGGAATGCAAAATAAGAAGCTGAATAAAAACCCTAGGGTTTGAAGAAACTGGTCATGCAGGGATTTGAAAAACGACAGCGGTCGTAATTAAAAACCTTTTTGGAGTCACCAGTTGTTAGTGTGAATTCTAATTGCAAGCATACGAAAAAAACTCACTTTAGCTGTGAATAACAAAAAAATTTAAATTCAAATGTGGTTGTCAATTTCCATAGATCTGCAGTAGTTGATCAAAATAAATGCTAAAAAAATCCAGATCTATGCAATTAAATACATTAAACAGCAAAAATAAGCAAGAGTTTGCTCCATACGTCCGATAGACAAGACAAGAATTTATAAAGAATTTTTATATTATGACACCTGGGAAGGGAACATAGAAAGATGTTACCAGTCTCCCTCAATTGGATGGGTTCTTGTATTTCATCAGTGCTTCAGATCCAATATCTCTCTCTCTTGATGGTGCAGAAAAACCAGACAAAAATGGAACTCAAAGGGAGCTCACAAGCAAAAATGGAAAAAATATGACAATGATGGAGGATCAAAGTCAAACCAAAAGTATAGATCAGGAGGTGATCTCAAGGCAACAAAAGGTAGTGAATGAATGGAAAACCCTTCTATTTATAACAAAATATTGAGTTGGTCTGGATATTGGTGTATAATTAAAATATTATTAACCAAATCTAGATCCAACTTTCGTGGAATATTTTATTATTTTTGTTGGAGGGAAAAGGAATTTAAACTTGGTTAAATCCCTTTATTTAGAAATAATAAATAAATAAATGATTTATTTATTACTTTAAGAATGTAGCTAAAGAATAATTAAATAAATAATTATTTATTCAATTATTTATAAATAATTTAGTCAAATTTAACAAGGAATATTATTAAATAATGATTTAAATAATTATTCCTAGAAAATAATAACATAAATAATGATTTATCTAATTAATTTTCCTATTTTGGGTTAAATATGATCAGGAATATTAATTAAACAGTGGTTTAGTTAATTATCCCTAGAGGAAAATCAAATCAATAAGGATTTATCTAATTATTCCTCATGGGGATTCATGTTTAGACCAGAAATAACTTAATAAATTATGGGTTATTAAATTATTTCTCTTAGTGAAAGCAATTTTACAATGGTAAAATTGGTATTACATGGTGCACTTTATTCCATCTAATAGTAACAGGTTAGATAACCAAAAATTGGTGTAACAACGAGAGCGATTTCGCCTGTTCGGTGTTGGATACTACTGAACAGTGGCGTTGATTCTTGTAGGGTTGGATTTTGGGCTTTCTCCCTGAGTTTCCAGTGTTTCTTGTCCTTTAGATTGGTTTTTCCCTCTTGGATTGATCCATCTATATTTTGTTTAATGACTTGGATGTCTCATTCATTTCATTTTGTGTTATCTCTCATTCGAACATTGTGACTTATCCATCCTAGGGTTTCTAGGTGTTTCGAACCATTCGTTTGGTCGCACATTCATGGAGTGTCTAATATGTTATGAGTTAGTTGAGTCGTTTATTTTTTAGCCTTTTATGTGGTTGCTTGGTATTTTCAGTTGATTGTATGTGAAGTAGGGTTGTCAAGCTTTCATCTCGTTTCTGTTTGATTTTCCCTCCATCGTCCCGAGAATAGATCACATTGCTCGTTGAGTCGACTCAAAAGCCCTTTATTTTGCGTAAGGAGATGCATGCCTAGTTTTGAGTGTGTGTTTGCATTCGCTTGGAATTTGTCTCTTCATGTTTAGATGATTTCGTTCAAAGTTGCTCAAAACTAGTATTTGTTTTGTCATTTTAGTGTATTATTGCATTGTTGCTTCTCACTTATACAAAAGAACAAAAAAGTTGCATTCTCCCTTCTCATTTGAAAATGAAAATTGTTATTTTGCATTAGTAGGTTTCTTCTTCAATAGAAAGTGAAAGACAAAAGAAGAGTTTCCATTTTCTGCTTTGGCTGTGTTAGTAGCATAAAGGAAAGTGTCATTCTTGCATTCATTTGATTGTTGCTTTGTTGCGAACCTCTATCCTTCACTTAGCTAGCTTTTCATCGAAATGAAATGGTATTCTTTCTCTCATATAGTTGTGCATTAGAGATTTGAGATTACATTTGGTAAGGCCTTGAAACTAAAACATAATTTCAAGATAAACCATAAAATTAACTCAATCAACCAAAGGAATCATTGGAACTTAACGCTTACATTTAGAGGTCTAGGCTAGTGACGTGTTCCGACGTCTTTAAACCTAGCAGTCATTGCTCGAAATATTGCATTAGACAGTACTAATATGGACTTGTGCTCCCTGTACCATCATGTATATAAAGGGAGACCCTCATAGGTTACAATCCTTTATCCATAGGAAGTCGAGTCTACCACCCTGTAACTGTGATACATCGAACACAGCATTCGAGGAGACTGCCTACATGTACGTTAAGCCCTTGGTCATTTCTCTTTCATTTGACCACCAAGGTGTATATTGCAATTCACGGGAGCTTGGTACACCCTTTTACCTAGAGCTCCTAAGTAGTCATTTTGATCTTTCCGTGACTCATTAAATTTGAAAATATCATTGAGCACTTTTCGTTTCGAGCTCGTTCAACGTGAAAGTGACTAGAGTCACCTTTTGTCATTTTCTCGACCCTTAAAACATGAAAAGGCAAAGTCTTGTTTCAATGTTATAAAATTAACTAGCGAAATATTCCTGGTTAAATTTTTATTCCTAAGTGATTCTTTAGGGTAAATTCCAATGGAAATGTTTCCTAAGGTTAGTAGTCAAGGACTCCCCTCCGATGGGAGTATTGTCCTTTTCCTTCTTTTGGAAATCTTGTCTCCCCTTATATGCCAATGTTGTCCCTTCTTGGGTTAACTATTGGTTTACCTATTTGGTTATTTGTGACCTTAGTGGTCCCGAGTGTTCCAACCTCTGTCCAACCAAGGTCTCTTCCGCCTGAACCATGTCAACCCCATGTTGATCCCAAATTTGACCCCTTACCTTCTTTGCCTATTTCTTCACCTCGTTCTTCCTCTTCACCTTGTGAAAGTATGGATTCTAGTAACCGGGTGGCTATGAAGAAGAAGAAGAAGTCAAACAATAAGAAGGAAAATAAATTAGGGGGAAAATCGGTGGCCATCGTTCTCGATGAAGATTATATTGAGAAACCTCCCACTTCGTCTCGCAGAGTCAAATTCCCTTGAAATTTATGCAAGGGTGAGCATCTTCCTAGATACTGCCCTGGTATTCCCAAAGTGTTGGAAGTATGGTCTGTTGGCCTGAACCGGCCTTTGTCATCAGCCTCCAGTGGTCATGATGGTCATGAATCTTCATCTGGAGATTGTAATACTCATAAAGAAAAGGGTAAGATCATATTTACCTGTAGTTTATGTGAAGGGATTCATCCCATTCACCTCTATCATGATCAAGATGAACCCTCCAAGGTGTTGGATACCCTTTCGGTTTCTGAATCTTGTCTTCTTGTTGGTACTGGAAGATTTCTTTGAGTCCTCGGCTAGCTGATCAAGTTATTGATTGAGATTTGTCTCCGGTCAATTCCACTCTCTCCTAAATTCAGTCTCATGAGTCCATTCCTGACCAGTCATTGGTTGAGGGAAAGGTCGACCTGATTCCACCTACATTCCATCAGGTATTTTCTGTAGAGAGTGGATCTCATACCACTCAAGTTCTCTTTGTTTCCTCAGATTCCCCAAGATCGGAGGGATATCCTCCTGCTCCCACGGTCGAGAAAGGTGATTCTCTGAATCCCATTCCCGTTATTGAGGAGGGTGATCCTCTTGTTCCTGTGACACAAGTGGATAGTCCTCCCATTCCTATGGTCCC
The DNA here is from genome assembly GCA_034641835.2 of Pinus albicaulis. Lineage (NCBI taxonomy): Eukaryota > Viridiplantae > Streptophyta > Pinopsida > Pinales > Pinaceae > Pinus > Pinus albicaulis. The sequence continues at coordinate 660,102,339 of CM076577.1, forward strand.
CCCTCCATGTAGTTTGGTCACTTCCTTTTATTGGATTCGATTGGTAGGATATTTTCTTCCCTCTTACCTTCCTTTTGAGATTACGATAAAGGCCTATAATGTGGTCGTACCAAGCACGATAATAAATGAAGGTGTTTCTATTAGTATTATGTCCTCCACTACCTGGAAATATTTCGGTTCCCTACAGCTTGTGCCCATTACCCAGAATCTGTTGGCCTTTGACAGAGGAACGAGTCAACCGTTAGGAATCCTTCCAAAGTTTTATGTTACTTTGGGAGGTAAGATTGTATATATAGACGTGATGGTAGTTCAAGTCCCTTTGGATTTTAATTTTCTCCTAGGGCGTGACTACACTTATGTCATGGGCGCACTAGTCTCTTCCCTTTTTCATGTGATCTGTTTCCCGCATGAAGGTCGAATTGTGACCGTTAATAAAATTTCCTTCATCAGTCCCAATGTGACATCTGGTCTACCGTCATCCCTTAATGGTCCTTATGTACCGGTGGTATCCTCCCCGCCACAAGTTAATTATGTGGTTACCTATACCTTGCATGCATCCAGTGATAGTATCATCAGCGATGTTGTGAAATATGTATTAGGGGCATTGGATTCTGATTTCAAGAATTTTTTTCTCCCATCGAATGAGAACCGCTTGGAAGCCATGACCTCTTAAAATCAATTGAAGGTCGACAGAGCATAGTTCGTTTTCTTATGTCAAGCTCCTTAAAAAATGAAACAAGATTGTCACAGCATAGTTCATTTTCTTGTGTCAAGCTCCTTAAAAATGAAACAAGATCTTTTGAGGATAGTTCTTTTACTGTGTCAACCTTGTTAAAAAATGAACCAAGTTTCCCATTCAATTCGAGTCTTTGATTAGATCTCGTAAAATCGCAATTGAGTCTTTCGCCTAATCTCGGAATTGAACCTTCATCCCATCCACCTCTTAGTAACCAGCAATATACTCCGGTGAATGCGTTGAAGCTTGGGGGGCATGTATCTTGAATTGAGTCATTATGATGGGGGCATGCGATCTTTTTCAAGCATAGTTTTTCCTTGTTTTTGAGCTTGTAATAAAACAAAACCATTCTTATTTTACCACATTTTTGGCTTGGTGTGCTTTGCAAGTAGTTTTTTTCCTGCTTATTATGTCTTTGCTTATTGTGCAAATGTCTATCACTCCTTATGTCGGTTTCCCTGACGGTGCCTCCCGCAGTACCTGGAACCTATCCTCCAAGACTTTGGTAATTTATGATTCTAACGGTGAGTTAGTATACCTTCAAGGAATTTTTCTGGGATGTGCAACTAACAAGTCGTTGAGTACAATGCAGTTATCGAACTTCTAACTAAAGCTATTACCCTCGACATTCATGAATTAATTGTAAACCTAGCCTCTCAGCTTTTTGTTCTCCAGCTCAATGGGAATTATTCTGTCAAAAACCCCCAAATTTTAAGGATGTATTTACATGTTCGTTTGGTAAAAAGGAATTTTTATTATATAACATATCATCACATTCCCATAAGCATGAATACATTAACTGATGCAGTAGCTAATATTGTATTAGATAGACATTTGCGAAATTTGTAAAATCAATCATCATCACATTGTGTGTGTATATATATATATATATATATATCGATTGTTTGCATCCACTTGTACATCATAGTTCAAAAAATATATGTGTTTTGGTTACATCATGAGGTGCCATGTCTCTCAAAAAATATGGAGAAATGAAACCTAGGAGTCTAATCTGCATGGTGCTCATTATAGAATGTCACTACCCGTATGGTATGTCTCATTAGTCGATGGATGTTGTTAGACACTCCTGTGGTGTGCCTCTTATAAGCCTGAGGAACATCCTCAAATATCACATAGTTCTGGATTCCACTTGTGAGTCCCTCTAGGTTGCGCGCAATTTCTTTCTCATCGCTTCCCTCACCATGAGGGGCTGCTTCAAAATCTATTGGAACCCTATGAGCTATGGGGCACATCCCCGTGGGTCTCTCTGGTCCAACATCTGCAACACATGAGTGAATATCAGATCACATGTATATAAAAACCAAAAAATCATAATACCCATAAAAATCCAAAAAATGATTTTTTACATCTGTCCTCATCCTAGTAGTCCCCTTTTGGAAGTGGAAGATCTGGATCCTCCCTAAAATCAGTGCTGGTATATGGCCAATCCTCCACCATGATAAGTTGTTGGCGCAACCAGTCAAAGAACTCTGGTTTCCACGATGTGTGTTGTCCACCTCTTGATTGAGGCATCAAATCCGTCCAATGGACCATCCGTGGCTCTCATGATGGTGGCATAGGTACAGCCACCTCCTGACATTTGAATGTCGATAACCATTCCAGGATGAACGGTATCAAGATGGACTCGTATCCAAACTGCTTCAGCTTACCATTTCTACATTTGGTTAGCTGATTTTTTATGTTGATTGTTACCACTTCCACCCAATTGAAAATTGTCGGAGCCATACAATCTACAGCCAGTTGAAGTTGTGTTTTTGTAGCTTCATGGGGAGCCTAATATCTGGTAGCCCAAGTAATGGTATGTAGCACTACTCTCAATGGTAATTCGGGCACTATCTGAATGTATAGCTTTCCACTCTTAGATGCTTTCTTTGCTCCATGACAAACTCTATCTATCAACATTCCCATGCTCACTCCAAGGGCCCGAGTACCTGTCAGCAGTGGTCGCACTCCCCTCCACGACAATCTAGTTATGAAGTAAATTTTAGAGACTTCTATCTCCAGTTCTTGGTCATGAATGATTAATATTTCTCGATCAGTGTCCCATATGCTAATCAAGTATTGTAACAGCTCTAGATGAGCTCTCAAATATGGGGTCATGAATAATTTCAAGAGCCCACAGTTTCTCAGGGCATCCATGCATGCATCACTCTCCATGGCTTGTTCATCCTCTTCCCCATGCTCTCTTTGTTTCCACTCTATCACCATTTTAGATGTTGATTCTTCCTGAAAAACCAACATATGAGGCTCCATTAGCCATATGGTTAAATAATTGATCAATTTGTCCAACCATTTTTTAAGGAAAACTCGAAAATATTATGTGCAACGTTCGGCGCTGTTGTTTTTCAAATAGCTACACCAAACATCGCCTTCCCGTTCAAAAAATATGGAGTTGGGCACGACTCTATGCCCGGAATCGGCGCTGACCGTCGCGGCCAAGATTTTTTTCAAAATCCTCCAAAAAATGCATCAAACCATGAAAAAAAATAAAAAATGGATGAAATTGTAGAAGAATTTTAGAGCTCCTACCTGGAAAAAGTGGATTCGTCAATGACCTCCTGGGTTGCCTGCAATCATATTTGCAAATTGACAGTGGAAACCAGTAAAAATGCTCACAAGAAGGTGAAAAGGTAAAAGTGAATTGTTTTTACTATTTGCACTATTTTATAACCTTTTCTAACCCTAATTAGGTTTTTGGACACCTTTTTTAATTATTTTTTATTATTTTTCTCGAAAATGGGTTTTACGTTTGTTTCTTGTGCAGCAACAAGTCCTAAAACTGGTGACAATGAGAAAATGAGTTGTATTTTATTAATTTTTCAGACTCGGTAAAAACATGAAAAAGTCACCCCCTGGAGTCATCTTTCAGCTCTTTTCTGACTCTCAAAAATTGAAAACATTGTCAAGACTCTTGTCATTTTGAACTCGCTAAAGGTTTTGAAACGTCATCTGCCAAGTATACGTTTACCCCTTTTTTGGGCTGGGACAGATTATTTACGAAAAATGAATACCTTAGTCACACATGGCTAAGAGGTTCTCTCTGATATTGTTTTCTACCTTTTCAGATCTGAGATACTACCTATGAAAAGGTACCTGCTAGATTTTTCTCTTATGTTTCTTTTCAAACTCTCTAAACATGAAAAGACGTCGAGTTTTCCCAATGTCAGACTCGTTAAAATTAAAATGACATTGGAAACCGTCACCATGATGTTACCGAGTTCCTCCTTCCTAGGTCTCATAAAATGTACTATGATGGATTTTTCTGAAGGAAAAACTTACATGATAAGCATATGTTATCTCCTTCAAGCTTTTTTCCAAAAATAAGTGGGGTACTCTCCAGAAATGGTGGGGGAAAATGGACCTAGTTCTCAGTTGTGTCGGTAGTATGTCGCTCTTGAACATGACACTTTTTTGTAGTTCGTGTCAAGTTGTGGGTTGGGTGTTGGCTTCTCTCAAATAACAATAATAAATCCAAAATAATAAATTAATTAATTAATTATTCCAAGTTAGGAATATGTGCCTAACTCTTGGGTTGTTCCTCAAATATTGGAGTTTGTTTAGGAACTCCTATCTTGGTGGGTTTTTGGTGAGAAATTATCTCAACCAAAGGAGTCTAAGATAGCACGGACTATCTTAGACATTTTCTCTCATCTATTTAAATTGTAAACTAAATTCTTTTAATAAGAGAGAATGATGAGAATTCCATGAGGCTGAAGCCTCTTTTCTGCCATTTTTTTGTCTGGTTCTGTATCTGTGTTTTTTCTCAAGCATTCAAGCCGAGTTATTTCATTTTTGTCATTTTTGGAGTAATAAGGTGCATATTTTGTAAATTTGGAGTGATAAGGGAAAGTCATTGTTGTGATTCCAAGTACCATTTTTCTTTGAGAGAGATTGAGTCGGTGAATATCCAGATTTTGAAGACGAATTGTTGTGAGCTTGGCATATTCATTACTTGAAAGTGGTCATTTTTTATGTACTCCAAAGTTTAATAAAGATATCATTTTTTTTTGGTGTTCATGTGTTCTAGATCTGCCCGAAATTGAATAAGGGGATTTTAGGTACACCATGTGTGTTTGTAATGGCACATGTTTTTTATGGCTTCATGTTGTTGCTTTTTTATTTGTGTCTAGTTGTGACACATCAATAATTTCATTTAATATCGCATACATAAAGTTCAATATCAGCAAGCACAACACATGTAACGAAATAGCTGCAAGATCAACACATGCATTTACGCCACTACAACATATAATCAAAGATTGTCTACATCAGCATTCTACATCAACAATCAAATTCACTTAGTCAAGTTAATGCATTTCAAAGCAAAGTCTACATCAGCGTTCTTGCAAATCCATTTCAGAACTTGTAATCAAATTCATTGTTTTAAGTGAATCATTAAAAATTCTTTGTAAATGAATTTTTAAGAGAACAAGTGAATCATTAAAATCATTGTAAGCTTTCTTGGGTGCATTGTCGACAGTGTTCGACACCCTTCCTTTACGCAAAATCAAGTGAGTGCACGAATTTCTGAATCAAACAAGCAACAAGTTTACATCTCCTGCAAGCGAGCGTGAGTATTCATTGAAACAATTTGCATCAATTCAGTACAAAGATCAAACCATCAAGCGAGCCAGCGTGAAGTTCATTGCAGCAACCATCAAAGCAACCAAACAAGTTAAAACAATCAAGCAAGTTGAGATCGACATCAAGCGAGCGTGGCTATTCAATCAAGTGAGCGTGAAGGCATTAAGTAAGTCAAGTGAGCGCTTAAACAAATGCGATCATCATCAAGCGAGCGTGAATTCCAAAGTTTAAGCAAGAAAATTCTACAATTCTAGCAAGTGTTCCAAGCAAGCGCAATAAGCGACAAATCAAGCGAGCGTGCCATTCACGTCACATAGCAAGCAAGCCTGTCCTTCAAGTACCAAAATCAAGTGAAACAGTTCAAAGAACGACATCTACAACAAGAGAGCCTGATTTCAAGAGTGCAAGTTAAAATGGCACAACATATTCAATTGTTAAACATTCTTCACAGTTTGATCATCTCCAGTGATGAAGACATGGTGCACATCAGCAAAGACACTCTTGCTGATCTTTCACGGCATCTACGACAAACACATGAAACCATTGAGTTTCTTCAACTAGAGTCGCAACTTCAAAGGATTGAATTGCAAGAAAAGCGTGATACTTTCAAGTCTTTGAACCATCCAGATGATAAGTCATTCATCCAAACAGCTTCAAGTGTCGAAGTTGTTCCAGTTCCAATTTCTTTCAAGCCCATCATCAAGCCATGGGAAGAAATTCAAAATAACAAGAATCGAAGAGGCTTAGGATATGTCAACAATGACACCAACCTGCATATCCCAGATTATTCCAAGCCAATTAAGTTCGTCACTACAGGATTTCTTGCACAACTCAACTCAGCAAGTTCTGAGAAAGTTGCAAACAACCAGCAATGCACGCAACCCAAATTTGCAGACAAACATAACTGCTCGCAACCTGAAGTTGCAGTAAAACCGAACTGTCCTCATTGTCAAAGAACCGGTCATATGGCAGATCAGTGTTTTGATCTCCATCCTTGTCGCCATTGTGGCAAGCCCAATCATTCCTCAGAAAAATGTCGCCACCAACTACAATCAGCCAGATTGAAGATACATTATGCATGGATCGACCCTTGGGAATGGTCATCCACAATCAAAAGATTGTCTCAGTTCTACAACCGACTACAATCACACATAGTGCAACCAACAGTGAAAAGATGATGGTACTCTCATGCAGTTGAACGGGGGAGTACATCAGTGTAAAACTCCTACACCTGAAGTGGGGGAGTTCAAGAATACTTTCCAGAGAAGTGTCTCTCCTTTCAGCTGACAAAGGGGGGAAAATGTCAATGAAATTGACAGTGGTTGTCAGACTGAAAGTCTCGACAAAACTAGCAAAAGCAACCAATGGGCATCTTCAACAGCCAGTGGGCATCAACAAATTTGCCAGTGGGTAGTCGACAGCAAAGAAGCAATGAACAATTTTTCAGCACAGCAAAAGCAACAGTGAGTTGTTTTTGACATCATCAGACAGTGGGCTTTGAACAAATTTTGTCAGTGGACAAAGGATGCTGATTTCATGCAAAGGACAGATGGATCCTTTTGCAACTTGGCACTTGATGGAGTTGTCAAGCGAAATTCAGAGATGAATCAGACATATAGCTGACTCATGGTCTCTTTAGATTGCAGTTTTTCAGCATCCAGCTTTGGCAGTTTTTCAGGCAATATTTTTGAATATCAACATGAGAACTTGGAAGATGGTTCCTTGTTCTTATTTTGGATTTGTCATTGAAGTGAGGAATGTTAGCCTCTCTCAAATAACAATAATAAATCCAAAATAATAAATAAATAAATTAAATATTCCAAGTTAGGAATTTGTGCCTTACTCTTGGGTTGTTCCTCAAAAATTGGAGTTTGTTTAGTAACTCCTATCTTGGTGGGTTTTTGGTGAGAAATTATTTCAACCAAAGGAGTCTAAGATAGCACGGACTATCTTAGACATTTTCTCATCTATTTAAATTGTAACCAAATTTTTAATAAGAGAGAATGATGAGTACCATGAGGCTGGAAGCCTTCTTTCTCACATTGTTTTGTCCGGGTTTTGTATCTCGTATTTTTCTTGTATCTATTTCTCGAGTTATTGAATTTCTAACATTTGGGGACATCCCACATTCGTCATTTTGCCTCCATGGGTTTGGGTTATCCATTTTTACCTCGCATCTTCTCTTTTCCTCGTCACCATGACCTCAGATCCCTTGATGTCAAATACTTCCAAATTCTGGAGTCGTGTCGTCAATATGTTCAAGAGAAGTCCCTTCTGTAGTTTTCAACCCCTGATCCTCTGTTTAGTCTTGATTCACTATCATCTTATTCCTCTGTCTCATGTCGATGATGTGGGAAATATTATGGCCCTCCTTCGACCAATCACTTCCTATCGACTTCAACTCATTATTGAGGAATTTGATCCAGAGACTCCCTTCTAGTACCTTAGAGCTTGCATGCCTCAATAACAAGTTCTTCACATTTGACGAAAGGTTCTCATCATTGGCCTTTGATCGAGTGATTTAATGAATGTTCGACTCCAGCTCATTTTTCACATTCTGTGGATTGTACTAGTCGTACCTTGAGAAACATTGTTGTTATTGGTGGTCTCTCTCGCGCTTGTTAACATCTTTCATTATTGGCTGGTAATCAGGTGACTTTCTTGCATGTTTGACTTCAGCTCATTCATTCACATGTCTGAATTTGTACTTGTTCGGGTTAAGACGAAGTGCAAGACCCTGGATTTTGTCTGATGAAATCTAGGCTGCGAGTCGATTTCATTTATCATGACTATAGGCATGACTCTTCTGATTGGATGGATGTGACCATACCTAATTCTATTTGATTATCCTTCTCATTGGATGGTTGTGTCCATACCTTGGATATTATTACATGTTCTCTATTATGGATGGTTGCACCCATACCTTGTATTCATGTATCAGAAATATCAGTCGTACTTGATCTTGCAGGTCCTCTGACAGCGGTCTTTTGGTTTGGGCATGTTCCCATAAATAATTTCACCCATCCCTCTCTCTCGGACTTCATGCTTTAGGGGGCTTCTGTTACACAGCATTTTGTCATTGTCCCTGCATTCCCCATCCTAAATACTAGAGGACTATCAAAGTGACACATATGTACTGTCACACATCATAATGAATGTCATTTCATCCCTTAACATGTCAGGAACACAATCAAGTTCACCATTCCAGAAGTTGACCCTTTAAAACATATGATTTTGGGTCGGCGCGGTTATGTAGTTATGGCATCGCATCGATGGCCATATTTACACTAGGTCCCGCACTGTGGTTGCTCTATCTCTGAAGAGCACCCGGACCAAGCTACTTTTCGAAGGTTTTTTAATACAGAAACGAAGCTTCTAAGATGTAACAGCTTCGTGGGCGGAGTCATCGATGTTTGTTCAACTGGATGACGTCGAGTTTATCCCTTTGGCCTTCTAGTTACTACAAAAATGAAACTTAACAAAGGAATAGACATTTCCTCCACCATATGTGGATCCCAAAGCTCATCCTCCACTCCTATAAATCCCTCTTCATTCCATTGAATCAGCTAGCCAGACATAGCTAGAATAGACCAGGAGCTGATAGCAGAGAATAGTCCAAAGTTGTGAGAGAGAGTTTGAACCCTTCGCCTCTTTGAGCTAAATTGACAAACGAATGCTTTAAGACGTGCCCAACTAAAACCGTCGAAGGAGGTCTATAGCATCAAGGTGCAGGTTGTAAACTCCCTTTTATATATATTAATATGACATGACTGATTTCTAGTTCCATCTTTGTCTATGTTAGTATTTGAAGTTTCTGACTCTCCTTGACAAGTTGGATAGTTGTAAATGAATATATATGTTTGTATGATGTTATTGTTTGTTTGATCTTTGTGTAGGTGTGTAAGCATCGCTACCAATGGGGTACAAGGCTTGAAGGACAAATATCGAGGGATCGCTACAACATACTACATCAAGAGCATTGATTGAGGTAGGACATCTATTCCAATCCACATTTAATTTATAAACTAGAAATTTAGAAACCAGCATGTTCCCTTGTTGCTAGACCCACCCTAGGGCTAGAGGGATCACCTCTATCTACAGACGGGATTTACCTTCACAACACAAATAATCCAGCAATGTTGATTCTCTTGGATTTGTTTCTACAGTTTGCTCAAATGGGATAGTCAAAATTTGGGGCAAATGACTATAAATAGGGGGTTGATTTATTTTTTACTATTCATTTTACCATCTGAATTAAATGGTTTTATGAGTGTTATGAGCGATTGTGGGAGCTTGGACAGCTAGATTTATATTTTGTTACTTCTAGGTAAGCCTTAAACTTGAACTTGTTCTGTTTGTTTGAGTATTTTTTTAGGTTTAGGGGGATATGGGCCCTGAAAATCCCAAGATAGAATTTAACTTGACCACATTGGTAGTTTACAATTATCTCTGAAGTACCAAACATATAAATCCACATGAATTTGTATGGAGCGGGGAGCAAGATGTGGTAAGGATAATGTTTTTGTGACAACATGTGTCTATCAAATATCAAATTGAATATAAGTAGAGATATTAGCCAAAATTCCCTCTTTAAAAGCATCAAGAGAAAGTATTATATTTTTAAACCAATCAACATGGCCTGGTGGAAGAAAATACTTAGTTTCCATAGTGAGTCGACTTGTGGATCGGTTAGTAGGGGTGATTGGGTTGGGTAAAAATTTGGAACAATGATGCATGTCATCCCAAGGATAGTCATGTGTGGCAAGGGCATCCAAAATATCTTCATCAAAGGAGAAGATGATTGAGTGTGGATATAATTCAAAAGGTGTATTGGGGATGACCACAACCTCTGATAACAATGACGGAAAATATATTATTGATAAGAAAAATATTGATTGATTTTCATTGTCGCTTGAATATAATGGGTAACAATGTTTCATGGGAGCCTTTCCATGATCAAGTCTGGAAGGTAATTTAGTTTTGTTTAGTTGAGATGAAGAGGAATCATTTGCTTGACCCTAAACATGGTTCAATGAATGTGGGGTGATTGATCCTTATACAAGAGAGTAAGGTGCTTGAAGTATTATATCTCTTTAGATCCATCAAAAGAGACATAAAAGAGATCATCAAGGGGGGAAACTTCATCTTCACCGGGCTCATTGTCAGAGAAGTAAAGGTTTTTCATTCTTCCATGTCAAAAAGGGGAAAAATATTGGAATCCATGAATTGGTTGAGGTGGAGGTTCACACATAAACATAAGATGGTGTAGGAAGACATAGATAGAAATAGTTTGTCAGGGAGGGATTACAAGGAATTTCCCCAATTACGTGGTATTGGTGCACAGCCATGTGGGGGAAATGAAGTATGTCCTTGCCCCATGAGGGGATTGAAAAGGGATGCCATCCTTGTAGGACTTGCGAATATGATGAATGGGGAATGATGGTGATGATGCATTACAAATGGCACTGCTTTAGTGTATACTTGTCCTGATGGCATTGAGAACATGGCATGAGAATACATAAAGGAGGGCAAGGTTCTTGTATTTTAGGAAGAATTATAGTTGGTCGCCTATTATTCTTCTAGGAACATGATATTATTCTACTAGAATATGCGATCATTATACCTGTAGTATGGGTTAGAGGGGACCTAAGTGGTCATTGAGGATTCAAGTAGTAACGATGGAAGAAGTGGTGTAGTAAAAGGAGGGAAATTGGAGGAGGATGGGCCTTTACTCTGTGTAACCTTGGTATTATTCCAAGCTAGAATAAATATACATAATTTAGTTAATAGGATTGTTGTCCTATAGAAAATTGTAGCCTCGTGGAAGGGTTGTTGCAGTTTGAGTGAGAGTGAGGAAATTATCATGATACCATGGTAAATTCAGACAATGATGAGTGCAGTAACCATACACACTAAAATTGGAACATGTATGGTTTGTATGCAACCCATGAATTGTTGGGCGACTTTGTAGGTAAGGACTAGATGGAATGAGAGGAAAGTTGAGAGTCTACTATATTACTATTAGCTCGGGGAAAATATTGGTATTATCTTGAGTGACACCACAAATGGCACACAAATGAGAAGTATTAACAAGTGCTGATGGTGATATTTGGGTACTACCATTATTGGGAAGTGGTTCCTAGTTTTGGGGAGCCTTCCCCTGATTCCTTCATTGATTAGATGTAGGAGATGGGGAAGGAGGTTCATGTGGGGAAGAGCTTGAAATTTTTGAAGTGGATGGTGGTGGATTACTATAGTTAAGAATCATATGCATGTATAATTTTAGAGGGTTGTTTGATGGTGACACATATTGCATAGAGATTCCAATATTAATACCAATGAGTGTAAGAGTAGCCATTACAAGGTGTTTTGCTCTACTTGGTATAAGACATAGAAAATAAACTTAAAGGATAGGAGGATTACTAGTGTCACAAGAAGGAATCTTTATTAGGGTGGAATCGTTGGAGAAGGATATGGAGTTGATAGGGCCTTGTTAGTGCTTGAAGAACCATTTGTGTAAGTGGGAACCATGATAAAGAGGTTCCAAGATTGAGGGATTCACTTCATTATTTCAAAAGAAGTCCATGGTGCCTGATGAAGGACTTTCTATAGATGTGGGAACTGTCACAAGGGGTTATGAAATGGAGGAATTATCTTTGGTATTTTTAGGATGATATTATTCCAAGATCATACACATAGACTAGAGAGCTTGACGATATATGAGGAGCATTCGGTTAGACTCAAAGTAAGTCATAATATTTAAAAATAATAGGTTGTTGTCTAGGTAAATCCCCTCTGCAGACAGAGGTGATCCCTCTTGCCCTAGGGTGGGTCTAGCAACTATAGGAACATACTAACATCTACCTTCCTAGATTGCAAATGAAATTCAGAGCAAGGAAGATGACCTACCTTGTTCTGATGCTATGTTGTCGTCTTCCATCAAAGCTTCTTGATGCGTCGCTACTACCAACATTCGATTATCTGTACAGATAGTCAAGACACCATGACAAGCGTAAAATCATGACAAACATAAAATAATTACAACCTATCTAGCTGATCAAGGAATGCTAGAAATCTCATTATAAATGTAAACAAGAGTGGAAGATAAACATCAATTGCATTTTATTATGATAAAGATAAGGCGATTTTACAACCAAGCCTTGATGTTGAGGCTCTCCTTCGGCAGGTCCGTATCCGAGCATGTTTGTGACACCCTCATACACAAAGGTCCAAGATCTCACTATGTTCTTAACACACAAAAACAACCACACCCTACACTATTCTCGCAAAGCTATAATTTCTTCTCCTCTATATCTCTAGAAAGGCTGTAGAGATGAAAGACATCTCCTTGTATAACAATGTAGGAGGAGGTTATGGGCCCTCACATAATGGGAAAAGAGCTTATCCTTTGGAGTAGTTCCTATTTTATCGGAACAAGAATCCCAAAGGGGAGTTCCTCGGCGATATCCTCAAAACAAACTTCCAGCTCGCTGCCTCGTGAAGCTTCTAGTCGTAGAAACTTCGTTTCTATTTTTAAAACATTCCAAAAGAGGATCAACGTGAGTCTGACATTAAGACAGAGCACTGATCGGCACAGGTCCCAATGAAAATCTCTGCTATCGGCATAGTTCAGACACTGAGACAAAGCACTGACCTTGAAAACTAGGTTTTTATAGGGATCTTCAAGAAAATTTGTAAAGGGAGATGAATTGGCAGACAAAGTGTGGTTCAGGGGTATGTATTCCATGCTTGGAAAGTACACAAGGGTCATTGTATGGGTCCTCTAGGATCAAGGAATGGGGAGTACACGTATGGTGACAAATTGTTGTGTAACAAATGCCCCCTAAAGTATGAAGTCTGAACATGAGTGAGGGGTGAAATGCTTTACAAGTACGTGCAAGGAACCAGACGGTGTTGTCGAGAGACCTACAAATAAATCATAGACACATATACATAGCTGAAATCTATGATGAAAATACATAAATCAAGATATGGACGTAGCCATCCATAAGAGAGACCATGTGAGAAGGATCCAAGGTATGGACGCAGCTATCCAAAATGAGAAGGATTACATATAGACTCATGGTATGGTTGCAGCCATCCATATAAAAGAAACAAGTATCCAATCATAGAAAAATCATATCACCCTGCAGCCTGGATTTTATCAGAAAAAACCAAGGTCTTGCACTCTATCCTGACCTGAACAAGTACAAATTCAAGCATGCGAATACATGAGTTGAAGTCGAACATGCAATAAAATCGCCTAATTACCAACCAATGATGAAAGTTTTTAATAGGCACGAGAGAAACTACCAATTATGACAATGGTTCTCAAGGTACTACTAGTACAATCCACAGAATTTGAATAGTGAGTTGAAGTCGAACACCCGTGAAATCACTCGATTGAAGGCCAATGATGATAACCTGTCATCGAATGTGAAGAACTTTCCATTAGGGCAAGCAAGCTCTAAGGTACCAGAAGGAGTCTCTAGATCGTCTTCCTAGATAATGCGCTGAAGTTGACAGGAAGCGATCTGTCAAAGGAGGGTCATAATTAATCCCACATCATTGACACAAAATAGAGAATTTAATATGAGTGTTAATCAAGACTGAAACATAGAATCAAGGAATGTACAAACTGTAGAAGGATTTTCTCTTGAACATATCGGCGACACGACTCTGGGATTTGGCAGCATTTGACTCAAATAGGATCAGAGGTCATGTTGACAAGATTGGTAATCGAATGAGAGGAAAAAGGATTTCCCAAACCCATGGAGGCAAAGTGACAGAGTGAAGATATCCCAACCCGACACGAATTGCAGATAAGTGTCATGTTCAAGAGTGACATATTGCGAACACAACTGACAAATAACTTCCATTTTCCCCCACCATTTCTGGCGACTACCTCAATCATTTTTGGAAAAAAATCTTGTACGGGATAGTATATTCTTGTCATATAAGTTTATCCTTCAGACAAATCCATCCTAGTACATTTTACGAGCCCTAGGAAGGAGGAACTCGGTAATCATCATGATGATGGATCCAATTTCGTAAAAGTTTAATGAGCCCAACAAAGGAAAAACTTGACACCTTTTCATATTTAGAGAGTTTGAAAAGATGGGAATAGAAAAATCCAGCTCACCCTTTTCGTAAATAGTCCCTCATACCCGAAAAGGTAGAAAAAAAAATATGAGAGAACCCCTTAGTCGTGATTGGCTAAGGTATTCCTTTTTCGTAAATATTTTATCCTAACCCAAAAAAGGGGTAAACATATACTAGATAAACGACATTTTTGCAGCCTTTAACGAGTTCAAAAAGACAAGAGTCTCAGCAATATTTTCAATTTTTGAGAGTCAAAAAAGAGCTGAAAGTTGACTCCTTTTTATGGTGACTCAATTCTAGGTACATGTCCCCAACCCGACACGAATGCAGATGAGTGTCATGTTCAAGAGTGACACACTGCCGAAAAAACTAAGAACTGGTTCCATTTTCCCCCACCATTGCTGGCGATTACCCCAATTATTTTTGGAAACAAGCTTGAGGGGGATAGCATGTGCTTGTCATACAATTTTTTCCTTCGGACAAATCCATCCTAGTACATTTTATGAGCCCTAGGAAGGAGGAACTCGGTTATGTCATGGTGAAAATTTCTGATGTCATGTAAATTTTAACGAGTCTGACAAAGGAATAACTTGGCATCTTTTCATGTTTAGAGAGTTTGAAAAGAAGAAAAAAATAAAACTTCAGCAGCTCCCTTTTCGTAGGTAGTCTCACAAATTCGAAAAGATAGAAGACTGTATATGAGAGAACCCCTTAATCGTGATTGGCTAAGGTATTCCTTTTTCATAAATAGTTTATCCCAGCCCAAAAAATGGGTAACCATATACTGGGTAAACGATGTTTCGCAGCCTTTAACGAGTTCAAAATGAGAAGAGTCTCAGCGATATTTTCAATTTTTAAGAGTCGGAAAAGAGCTGAAACTAGACTCCTCCTGCAGGAAGGAGTGACATTAATGGTATCAACTGGTTCCGGTGATGGTGGAATTTATCAGAACAAGTAAAGGCCTAGAGGCTAGCTAACAAAACCACTCATTGCAGCGGTTCCTCAGGAATGGGTAAAACAATCATGTGAAGGCATATGATCAGCCAAGTAGATGGTAACGATAGAATGAGAAAACCAAGGTTCATCTGGAAAAATAGGCTGATAAAATGGCAATCACAAGAGGTAAAATAAGAATCATTTCATTTTTACACAAGCAAAGAGCAAATGAGAGGTCAAAATGGATTACCCAAACCCATGGGGGCAACAATGATGAAATGGGATGTCCCCAACCCGACACGAATGCAGATGAGTGTCATGTTCAAGAGCGACATACTGCCGAAAAAACTGAGAACTAGTTCCATTTTCCCCACCATTGCTAGCGATTACCCCAATTATTTTTGGAAACAAGCTTGAGGGGGATAGCATGTGCTTGTCATATAAGTTTTTCCTTCAGGAAAATCCATCCTAATACATTTTCAGAGCCCAAGGAAGGAGGAACTCGGTTACGTCATGGTGACGATTTCCGATGTCATGTAAAGTTTAACGAGTCTGACAAAGGAAGAACTTGGCGTCTTTTCATGTTTAGAGAGTTTGAAAAGAAGCATAAAATAAAACTCCAGCAGGTCCCTTTTCATAGGTAGTCTCACATATCTAAAAAGGTAGAAAATATATATATGAGAGAACCCCTTAGTCATGATTGGCTACAGTATTCCTTTTTCGTAAATAGATTATCCCAGCCCGAAAAATAGGTAAACGTATACTGGGTAAATGAATTTTCGTAGCCTTTAACGAGTTCAAAATGACAAGAGTCTCGGTAATCTTTTCAATTTTCGAGAGTCAGAAAAGAGCTGAAAGTAGACTCCTCCTGGAGGAACGAGTGGCATTAAGGGTAGCAACTAGTTTTGGTGATGGTGGAACTACTCATAATAAGTAAAGGTCAAGAGGTTGGCTAAAAAAACCACTCATTGCAACGGTTCCTCAGGAATGGGTAAAATAATCAAGTGAAGGTGTATGATCGGCCAAGCAGATGGTAATGATGGAATGAGAAAACCGAGGTTCATCTGGAAAAATAGGCTGATAAAATGGCAATCACAAGAGGTAAAATATAAGTGGTTTCATTTTTACACAGTATTTTTTCACCGTCCCTGCAATCCCCATCCTAAAAATATGACGACCATTTCAGTGAATTATGTGTATTTTCATACCATGCAAAAAGTGTTATTCCATCCCTTAGCATGTGAAGAACATTTTCTCTGTTGATTTTTTCTGGAGTAGGCTCTCAAAAACATATGATTTTAGGTTGGCACTGGTAGGCAGTTATGGCTTCACACCCATAGATAAATTAACACTGGGCCTTATGCCCATTGGCGCTCTGTCTCAGTGGACTACCCGCGCTGAGATGTTTTTGGAAAGTTTTTTAAAATAGAAGAGAATTTTCCATTCCCAACCACTTTGTGAGCGGAGTCATCATGATTTTTTCGACTAATAACATCGAAGTCCTTCCTTTGGCTTCTTGTTTCCTACTTTTGAGAAACTCCCCAAAGGATAAGGCCTCCCTTCCACCTTATGAGGGATCCCAAACTACCTCCTCCTCTCCTATAAATACATCCCTCTCACATGGTTTCAGCTAGCTGAACAATCCTTACTATAGTTGGTGTGCGAATAGAGCAGAGAGGAATTCACTATCGAGAGAGATTTTTAGGCCCATTGCCTTTCCAAGTCTGATCACTGACGAATGCTTTAGACGTGTTTGATTGCACCCGTCGAAGGAGGCTGCAACGTCAAGGCCCTTTTGTTGTAAACTTCTTCTCTCTACTTTTAATGTAAGACTGGGTTTTTAGTTCCAATTTCATGTTTAGTAATACGCAAATGTTTGATTCTCCTTGACCAATCAAATAGTTATGAATGAATATGTGCTTTTGTATGCTATCACTACACGCTTGATCCTTGTGTAGGTACATGGATATTTCTACTGAAAGACTGTGGCGTGTGGACGCAAAGATCAGCAGATTGCTTCTACAAACGACATCAAAAGCATTGGACCAAGGTAAGCCATCTATCTTAACCCATTTTCATTCATATACTAGGAGTCAGAAAGTCCAACTCGTTCCCTTGTTTCAAGACCCACTCCAGGGCTAGAAGGATCACCTCTGTCCACAGAGGGGATTTAGCTACACAACAAGTTGGCAACTCCACTGAGGATGGGTGTGGCCATGGGTCATCTCTCATTGTTCGTTTAGTGTTTTGCTTGTTGAGTCGACTTTGGTCGTTTCGTCATTTTTCTGCTTTGTTTTTCCTATCTCACTGTTTTCAACCATCATGTTCAGTCAAAGGGTGTCAAGTCTGACCTCTGCAGCTCAGTAGTTTTTATTTTTCCCAAGGAATCCCCTCAGATGGGAATCCTGGTCCTTTTCCTTCATTCGGGAATATTGGTGCCCCGTATATGGCAATGTTGTCCCTCCCGGGATTAACCATTGGACTGTCGGTTTGGTTTTTTTAAACCCGTGTGGTTTCGAATATACTGACTCTCTCTCAACCAATTTCTCCTTCGCCGAAACCATGTCAACCCCATGTTGATCTTAAGATTGACCCCTCGCCTTCTTCGCCCATTTTCTCACCTCCTTCTTCCTCTTCGCTTGGTGAAAGTTTGGATTCTAGTACCCAGGTGGCTAAGAGAAGTAAAAGAAGTCAAAGAAGAAGAAGGAAAATAAGCTAGGGTGAAAATTAGCAACTATTGCTACCCATGCAACTAATATCAAAAAACCTCCCACTTCATCTCGCAGATTAAAATTCCCTTGCAAGCTATGTGAGCGTGACCCCTTCTTCGTGGTTTCCCTAGTATTCCCAAGGTGCTAGAGGTGTGTTCCGTTGGCTCGATTCGTCCTTCATCATCAACCCCTAGACATCATGCTGATGATGAGCCTTTAGCTAGAGATAATGAGACTCGTAAGAAATAGGGTAAGATCAAATTTACCTATAGGTTGTGTGAAGGGAAACATCCCATTCACCTCTGTCCTTATATGGATGAAGCTTCTAAAGTATTGGATACCCTTTCGGCTTTTGGGTCCTCTCTTCCCATCGGTTACCAGAAGTTTTCTTCGAGTCCCCCGATAGTTGATCAACCCATTAATTAGGATTCATCTCTGGTTGATTCTGCTCTCTCTGAAATTCAGTATCCTGAGTCCATTTCCAACCTATAATTGGTTGAGAAAAAGGTCTAGATTTCGTCTACGGTACATCAGGTATTTTCCGTCGAGAGTGGGCCTCATCCCATTCAGGTTCTTTTTGTTTCCTCTGATTCTCTGGGATCGAAGGGCGATCCTCCCGTTTCCATGATCCAGGAGGGTGATCCTTCGACTCTCGTCGCCATAGTTCCAGAAAGTGATCCTCCTTCTCTCGTTCTTGGAGCCCAAGAAGATGTTCTTTATGCTTTCGTAACGCAAGGGGTTAATCCTCTTATTCCTATGGCACCCCCTCCACGTAGTTTGGTCGCGTCTTTTGATTGGAGTCAATTTATGGGATATCGTCTTCATTCTTACGTGCCCCTTGAGATCACTATACAGGCCCGCAATATGGTCATACCGGGCACAATTGTAGATGAAGGCACCTCGATTAGTATTATGTCCTCAACTACATGGCAAGCTTTGGGTTCTCCATCACTTGTTACTCAGAATCTGTTAGCTTTTAACAGAGGAACAAGTCAACCATTAGGGATCCTTCCGAAGTTACCTATTACTTTGGGAGGGAAATCCTTCTATATAGACGTGATGGTGGTCCAAGGCCCCTTGGATTTTAATTTACTCTTGGGGCACGACTATGTTTATGCCATGGGCGCGCTTGTCTCTTACCTCTGTCGTGTGATTTGTTTTCCACCTGAAGGTCGGATCGTGACCATTGATCAGCTTTCATTCTTTGGTCCTAATGTGACATCTGGTTTAACGTTGTTCCTTCTTGGTCCTTACCTGTCGGCGATATATTCCCCGCCACAGGTCAATTATGTGGCCACCTACTCCATGTCCACGTCGAGTGACAATATCGTTAGTGATGTTGTGAACTATGTATTGGGGGCATCGGATTCTGATTTCAAGAGTTTTCTTCTCCCATCGAATGAGAACCTCTTAGAAGCCATGACCTCTTAAAATTCATTAGAGCTCGTTAGAGCATAATTCGTTTCCTTGTGTCAAGCTCCTTAAAAAATGAAACAAGCTTCTTTAAGAGCATAGTTTGTTTTCTTGTGTCAAGCTCCTTAAAAAATGAAAAAATGTCTTCAGAGCATAAGTCATTTTCTTGTGTCAAGCTCCTTAAAAAATGAAAGAAGGTCTTCAGAGCAGAGTTCATTTTCTTGTGTCAAGCTCCTTAAAAAATGAAACAAGCTCTTATGAGGATAGTTCTTTTACTGTGTCAACCTCGTTGAAAAATGAAACAAGTTCCCTTTGAAATTCGAGCTTTTGATTAGATCTCATAAAATCCTAGTCGAGTCTTTCTCTTAATCTTGTAATTGAACCTTCATTCCATCCACCTATTAGTAACTAGTAGTCTACTCAAGTGAATGCTCTAAAGCTTGGGGGCATGTACCTCGAATTGAGTCACCATGCTGGGGGCATGCAAATCCTTTTTCAAGCATAGTTTATCTTTGTTTCAAGCTTGTGTAAAAAATAAACCAACTTCAAGCAGAGTTTCCTGATTTCAAGCTTTTGTAAAAATGAAACCATTTTTATTTTACTTCTTGTGATTGCCATCTTATTAGCCTATTTTTCCAGATGAACCTTGGTTTTCTCATTCCATTGTTACCATCTACTTGGCCAATCATACGCCTTCACTTGATTATTTTACCCATTCGTAAGGAACCACTACAGTGAGAGGTTTTGTTAGCCAGCCTCTTGACCTTTACTTGTTCTGAGCAGTTCCACCATCACCGGAACCAGTTGCTACCCTTAATGCCACTAATTCCTCCAGGAGGAGTCTACTTTTAGCTCTTTTCTGACTCTCAAAAATTGAAAATACTGTCGAGAATCTTGTCGTTTTGAACTTTTTAAAGGCTACGAAATGTCGTTTACCCAGTATATGTTTACCCCTTTTTCGATTTGGGATAAACTATTTACGAAAAAGGAATACCTTAGCCAATCACGACTAAGGGGTTCTCTCATATATAGTTTTCTACCTTTTCGGATCTGTAAGACTACCTACAAAAAGGGACCTGTTGGAGTTTTCTCTTCTGCTTATTTTCAAACTCTCTAAACATGAAAAGACGTTGAGTTCTTCCTTTTTCAGGCTTGTTAAACTTTACATGACATCGGAAATAATCACCATGACGTAACTGAGTTCCTCCTTCCTAGGGCTCGTAAAATGTAGTAGGATGGATTTTTCTGAAGGAAAAACTTATATGACAAGCACATGCTATCCCCCTCAAGCTTGTTTCCAAAAATAATTGGGGTACTCGCCACCAATGGTGGGGGAAAATGGAACCATTTATTAGTTTTTTCGGCAGTATGTCGCTCTTGAACATGATACTCCTTTGCATTCGTATCAGGTTGGGGACATCCCATTTCGTCATTTTTGCCTCCATGGGTTTGGGTAATCCTTTTTGACCTCTCATCTACTCTTTTCCACGTCATCATGACCTCAAATCCCTTGATGTCAAATGCTACCAAATTCCAGAGTCATGTGGCCGATATGTTCAAGAGAAGTTTCCTTTTGTTGTTTTCACCCTCTGATCCTCTCTTTGTCCTGATTCACTATCATCTTGTTACTCTGTCTCATGTCGATGATGTGGGAAACATTATGGCCTCCTTCAACTAGGTCACTTCCTATCGACTTCGGCTCATTATCTAGGAAGATGATCTCGAGACTCCCTTCCAGTACCTTGGAGCTTGCATGCCTCAATGGCAAGTTCTTTGCATTCGACGACAAGTCATCATCATTGGCCTTCAATCAAGTGATTCCGCGGGTGTTCCACATCATCTCACTATTCACATTTTGTGGATTGTACTAGTTGTACCTTAAGATCCATTGTCATTATTGGTGGTTTCTCTTGAACCTGTTAACAGCTTTCATCATTGGTTGGAAATCAGGTGACTTTCTTGCATGTTCGACTTCAGCTCACTCGTTCGCATGCTTAAATTTGAACTTGTTTGGGTCGAGATGGAGCGCAAGACCTTGGGTTTCGTCTGATAAAATCCAGGCTATGAGATGATTTGGTTTATCATGACTATATCCATGACTCTTCTGATTGGATGGTTGTGACCATACCTGAGTCTATTTATTGATCCTCCTTGTGGGATGGATGCATCCATAACTCGAATCTTGTTTTTTTATATACTCTTTTATAGATGGTTGCGCCCATGCCACATATTTATGTATAAGAGATATCAGTTGTACATGTACTTGCAGGTCTTCCGACAGTGGTGTTTGGTTTGAACACGTTCTTGTAAAGCATTTCACTCCTCCCTCTCTCTCGGACCTCATGCTTTAGGGGGCATTCGTTACACATTATTTTGTCACCGTCCCTACAATCCCCATCCCAAACATTGGAGGACCATTTCAATGACATCTGTGTATTGTCATACCTTGAAAAAAGTGTCATTACAAGTCATATTTTCCTCAAGAAGGAATTTGGAGATCAAATCACTAGACAACTGGGGCTTATTCACTTACGATATTTGTAGTGAAAGGCTTTAAATATTCAGAATGAATGACTTTATCAAATTACGCTAATACTTTTGTATTTTATGGATAACGTAAGAGGCATATTAAACATCTTTTTCTCTTCTCTCTCTTTTTACTTTTTTCCTCTCCCCATATTTTTTTTATTTTGGGAATTACTACCATTGTCCAGCTCCGAATCCAACTCTGACCATTACATCGCTTAGCATGTGAAGAACATTTTCTTTGTTGATCTTTTCTGGAGCAGGATCTCAAAAACATATGATTTTCAGTCGGCACTGGTAGGAAGTTATGGCCTCGCGCCTACAGAGAAATTAACACTAGGCCTCGCACCCATTAGCGCTCTGTCTCAATGGACTACTCGCGCCAAGCTGTTTTTAAATTTTTTTTTAAAATAGACGCGAAGTTTCCATTCCCAACCACTTTGTGAGCGAAGTCATCATCGTTGTTTCGACTGACAATGTCGAAGTTCTTCCTTTGGCTTCTCGTTTCATACTTTTGAGAAACTTCCCAAAGGATAATGCCTCCCTTCCACCTTATGAGGGATCCCAAACCACCTCCTCATCTCCTATAAATACATCCCTCTCACATGGTTTCAGCTAGCTGAACAGTCCTTACCATAGCTGGTGTGAGAATAGAGCAGAGAGGAATTCACAGTCAAAAGAGAGTTTTAGGCCCATTGCCTTTCCAAGTCCGATCACCGAAGAATGCTTGAGACGTGTTTGACTGGACCCGTCGAAGGAGGTTGAAATGTCAAGGCTCTTTGGTTGTAAACTTCTCTCTACTTTTAATGCAAGACTGGGTTTTTGGTTCGAATTTCGTGTTTAGTAATATGCAAATGTTGGATTCTCCTTGACTAAAAAAATAGTTATGAATGAAGATATGCTTTTATATGTTGTCACTACTCACTTGATCCTTGTGCAGGTACACAGATATTGCCACTAAAATACTGCGACGTGTGGACGCAAAGATCATCGGATCGCTTCTACAAATGAAATCTAAAGCGTTGGACCAAGGTAAGCCATCTATCTTAACCTATTTTCATTCATATGCTAGGAGTCTGAAAGTCCAGCTTGTTCCCTTGTTGTTAGACCCACTCGAGGGCTAAAGGGATCACCTCTATCTCCAGAGGGTATTTACCTGCACAACAAGTTGGTGACTCCGCTGGGGGTCAGTGTGTTTGTCATCTCTTGTTGTTTGTCTAGTGTTTTTCTTGTTGAGTCGACCTTGGTCGTTTAATCATTTTTCTGCTTTATTTAGCATGTGTGATTGTTTTCAGTCATCCTGTTTAGTCTCAAAGTGTCAAGTCTGACCTCTGCTCATTGGTTTTTATTTTTTCCCATGGTTTTCTAGCTCGGCAATGGTATTTCTCGAACAGTCGTGCCAATTGACGCTTTTTTCTTTTGTCACAGGTGCACCAACCCCTGTTTAGCACGGATTATAGCTAAGCAGATGCACTGAATACTGTAGGATTAAATTTAGCCTCTTTTCTAAGTTTTTTCAGTTTTTCTTGCCTCCGGGTTGGATTTTGATTTTTCAGTTCATCCACTGAGATTGTTTTGACCCTCTTGTCTTATTCCTCTCAACAGTTTTCCCTCGTCTTATCAGTGGAGTTTTTCATCCTAGGGTCTCTAGGTGCCTCTTGCCACTTTTTCGGCTCTCTCCTCACTGAGCCTTCTTAGTTGAGTTTGAGTCAGTTTGGTCCTTGTTGTTTCAGTTTGTTGGCTAATTTTTTTAGCTTTTCTTTCGGTTCTACGTGTCTTTGGTTTGTTGAATGATCATCTTGGATTTCATTTAGCTCTCCATTTGACACTTTGGGCATATATTACATTGCTTACTGAATCGGTTCGAAAGCCCTCTTTTTGCTTGAAGGAGTGCATCTCCGTTTTGAGTGTGATCGATGTTTTTCTTGGATTGATCTCTTTCTTTTAGATCATTTCATTCGAATTTATCAAAACTAGTGTCCATTTTGATTTTTAGTGTAATAGTGCATTTTTATTCTCATTTATCTAAAAATACAAAATTTGCATTCTTTCTCTTAGCATTGAAAATGGAAAATGTTCTTTTGAATTAGTAGCGTTTAGTAAACAAGGAAAGAGTTTTTGTTTTTTGCTTTGGTTGTATTAGATGCATTAGAGAAAATTCTCTTGTATTCGATTGATTGCTGCTTTGTTATGAATTATTATCCCTCTCTTAGCTAGAAGTCATTGCATTGGAATGATTTTCTTTTGCATGTAGTTATGCATTAAGAATTCAAGATCACATTCAATAAGGCCTTGAAATCGCAAAATTAATTCAAGATCAACTTTAAAATGAATTCAATCAACCTAAGGAAGAATTTAAACATATCACACATATTTTAGAGGTCTAGGCTAGTGACGTGTTCCAGCATCATTAAACCTAGTATTTTTTGTTCGCCATCTGGCTTTAGACGGTGCTAGCACGAACTTGTGCTCCCCGTACCGTCGAGTATATAAAGGGAGACCCTCATAGGTTACAATCTGTTATCCATAGGAAGCTAAATCTGCCGCCCTATAACTGTGACTCACCGAACATAACATTCGGGGAGACTTCCTGCACGTACATTAAGTCCTTGGTCATTTCTCTTTCATTTGATCACCAAGGTGTATGATGTAGTTCATGGGAACTTGGTACACCCTCTTACCTAGAGTATCCTGAGTATTCATTTTCGATCTTTACTAACTCTTTAAATTTGAAAATATCATTGATCCTTTGTCCTTTCGAGCTTGTTAAATCCAAAAGTGGCTAGAGTCACCTTTTGTCATTTTCTCAACTTTTAGAACAAGAAAAGGCAAATTTTTGTTTTGGTGTCTTAAAATTGAATGCCCACGAAATATTCCTGGTTAAAGTTATATTCCTTAGTGATTCTTTAAGTTTGATTCAAATGGTGACGTTTCCAGAGTCCATCAACCAAGGAATCCCCTCAGATGGGAATCCTGGTCCTTTTCCTTCTTTCGGGAATATTGGTGCCCCGTATATGGCAATGTTGTCCCTCCGGGGATTAACCATTGGACTGTTGGTTTGGTTTTTTTCAACCCCTGTGGTTTAGAATATATCGATTGTCTCTCAACCAAGTTCTCCTCCGCCTGAACCATGTCAACCTCATTGTTGATCTTAAGATTGAGCCCTCGCCTTCTTCGCCCATTTCTTCACCTCGTTCTTCCTCTTCCCCTAGTGAAAGTTTGGATTCTAGTACCCAGGTGGCTAAGAAGAAGAAGAAGAAGTCGAAGAAGAAGAAGGAAAATAAGCTGGGGGGGGATTAACAACTATTGCTACCCATACAGCTAATATCGAGAAACCTCCCACTCTATCTCACAGAGTCAAATTCCCTTGCAATCTATGTGAGGGTGGCCACATTCTTTGTGATTGCCTTGGTATTCCCAAGGTGCTAGAGGTGTGGTCTGTTAGCCCGATTCGTCCCTCATCATCAACCCCTGGACATTATTATGAAGATGAGCCTTCAGCTAGAGATAATGAGACTCATAAGAAATAGGGTAAGATCAAATTTACCTATAGGTTGTGTGAAGGGGACCATCCCATCACCTCAATCCTTATATGGATGAAGCTTCTAAAGTGTTGGATACCCTTTCAGCTTCTGGGTCCTGTCTTCCCATCGGTTTCCAGAAGCTTTCTTTGAGTCCCCTGATAGTTGATCAACCCATTGATCAGGATTCATCTCTGGTTGATTCATCTCTCTCTCAAAGTCAGTCTCCTGAGTCCATTTCTGACCAATCATTGGTTGAGAAATAGGTCGAGATTCCATCTACAGTACATCAGGTATTTTTCATTGAGATTGGGCCTCATCCCAGTTAGGTTCTTTTTGTTTCCTCTGATTCTCCAAGATCGGAGGGCGATCTCCCATTTCCATGATCCAGGAGGAAGATCCTTTGACTCTCGTCGCCACAGTTCCATAAAGTGATCCTCCTGCTCTCATTCCCGAAGCCCAGGAGGATGGTCTTTATGCTTTTGTAACATAAGGGGTTAATCCTCTTATTCCTATGGCGCCCCCTCCATGTATTTTGGTCTCTTCCTTTGATTGGAGTCAATTTACAGGATATCATCTTCCTTCTTACGTGCCCCTTGAGATCACTTTACAGGCCTGCAATATGGTCATACCGGGCACAATTGTAGATGAAGGTGCTTCGGTTATTATTCTGTCCTCAACTACATGGCAAGCTTTGGGTTCTCTGCCGCTTGCGCCTATTACTCAGAATCTGTTGGCATTTAACAGAGGAGCAATTTAGTCGTTAGGGATCCTTCCAAAGTTTCTTATTAATTTCGGAGGGGAAACTGTCTATATAGACATGATGGTGGTCCAAGGCCCCTTGGATTTTAATTTACTCTTGGGGCGCAACTATGCTTATGCCATGGGCACGCTTGTCTCTTCCCTCTTCGTGTGATCTGTTTTCCACATGAAGGTTAGATTGTGACCATTGATCAGCTTTCATTCTTTGGTCCTGATGTGACATCTAGTCTACCGTCGTCCCTTCCTGGTCCTTACCTGCCTGCGATATATTCCCCACCACAGGTCAATTATGTGGCCACATGCTCCATGTCTGCGTCCAGTGACAGTATCGTCGGTGATGTTGTAAATTATGTACTTGGGGCATTGGATTCAAATTTCAAGAGTGTTCTTCTCCCATCGAATGAGAACCTCTTGGAAGCCATGACCTCTTAAAATTCATTGGAGCTTGTCGGAGCATAGTTCATTTCCTTGTGTAAAGCTCCTTAAAAAATGAAACAAGCTTTTTTCGAAGCATAGTTCGTTTTCTTGTGTCAAGCTCCTTAAAAAATGAAACAAGGTCTTCAGAGCAGAGTTCATTTTCTTGTGTCAAGCTGCTTAAAAAATGAAACAAGCTCCTATGAGGATAGTTCTTTTACTATGTCAACCTTGTTAAAAAATGAAACAAGTTCCCTTTGCAATTTGAGCTTTTGATTAGATCTCGTAAAATCACAGTCGAGTCTTTCTCTTGATCTCGTAATTGAACCTTGATTCCATTCACCTGTTAGTAACCGGTAGTCTACTCAAGTGAATTCCCTGAAGCTTGGGAGGCATGAACCTCAAATTGAGTCACCATGTTGGGGGCATGCAAATACTTTTTCAAGCATAGTTTATCTTTGTTTCAAGCTTTTGTAAAAATGAAACCAACTTCAAGCAGAGTTTCCTGATTTCAAGCTTGTGTAAAAATGAAACCATTTTTATTTTACCTCTCTTGATTGCCATTTTATCAGCCTATTTTCCCAGATGGACCTTGGTTTTCTCATTCCATCGTTACCATATGCTTGGCCGATCATATGCCTTCACTTGATTGTTTTACCCATTCCTGAGGAACTGCTGCAATGAGCAGTTTTGTTAGCCAGCCTCTTGACCTTTACTTGTTCTGAGTAGTTCCACCATCACTGGAACCAGTTGCTACCCTTAATGTCACTCGTTCCTCCAGGAGGAGTCTACTTTCAGCTCTTTTCTGACTCTCAAAAATTGAAAAAATTATCGAGACTCTTATGGTTTTGAACTCATTAAAGGCTGTGAAACATCATTTAACCAGTATACGTTTACCCCTTTTTTGGTCTGGGATAAACTATTTACGAAAAAGGAATACCTTACCCAATCGCGACTACGGGTTCTCTCATATAAATTTTTCTACCTTTTCGGATTTGTGAGACTACCTACGAAAAGGGACCTGCTAGAGTTTTATTTTCTGCTTCTTTTCAAAATCTCTAAACATGAAAAGACGTCGAGTTCTTCCTTTATCAGACTCGTTAAACTTTACATGAAATCGAAAATCATCACCATGACGTAACCGAGTTCCTCCTTCCTATGGATCGTAAAATGTACTAGGATGGATTTGTCCGAAGGACAAACTTATATGACAAGCACATGCTATCCCCCTCAAGCTTCTTTCCAAAAATAATTGGGGTACTCGCCAGCAATGGTGGGGGAAAATGGAACCAGTTCTCAGTTTTGTCAGCAATATGTCACTCTTGAACATGACACTCATCTGCATTCGTGTCGGGTTGGGGACATCACATTTCGTCATTTTTCCTCCATGGTTTTGGGTAATCCGCTTTGACCTCTCATCTGCTCTTTTCCATGCCATCATGACCTCAGATCCCTTGACGTCAAATGCTGCCAAATTCTAGAGTTGTGATGTCGATATGTTCAAGAGAAGTTTCCTTCTCCAGTTTTCACTCTCTAATCCTCTCTTTGTCCTGATTCACTATCATATTGTTACTCTGTCCCATGTTGATGATGTGGGAAATATCATGGCCCTCCTTCGACCAGGTCACTTCTTGTCGACTTCAGCTCTTTATCCAGGAAGCTGATCTTGAGACTCCCTTCTAGTAACTTGGAGCTTGCATGCCTCAATGGCAAGTTCTTCGCATTCGAAGACAAGTCTTCATCATTGGCCTTCGATCCATTGATTCTGCGGGTGTTTGACAAAATCTCGTTATTCACATTCTGTGCATTGTACTAGTTGTACCTTGAGATCCATTATCATTATTGGTGGTTTCTCTCACACTTGTTAATAGCTTTCATCATTGGCTGGTAATCAGGTGACTTTCTTGAATGTTCAATTTCATCTCACTCATTCGCATGCTTGAATTTGTACTTGTTCGCGTCGAGATGGAGCGCAAGGCCCTAGATTTTTTCTGATAAAATCCAAGCTATGAGATGATTTATTTTATCATGACTATATGCATGACTCTTCTGATTGGATGGTTGCGACCATACCTGAGTCTATTTATTGATCCTCCTTACTGGATGGTTGTGTTCATACCTCGGATCTTATTTTTATATATAATATTTTATGGATGGTTGCGCCCATGCCACATATTCATGTATCAAAGATATCAGTTGTACTTGTACTTGCAGGTCTTTCGATGATGGTGTTTGGTTTGAATATGTTCTTGTAAAGAATTTCACTCCTCCCTCTCTCTCGGACCTCATGCTTTAGGGGGCATCTGTTACACAGTATTTTATCACCGTCCCTGCAATCCCCATCCCGAACATTGGAGGACCATTTCAGTGAATTCTGTGTATTTTCATACCTTGCAAAAAGTGCCATTACATCCCTTAGCATGTGAAGAACATTTTCTTCGTTGATATTTTCTAGAGCATACTCTCAAAAATAGATGATTTTGGGTCGACGGTCGTAGGAAGTTATGGCCTCATGCCCATATAGAAATTAACACTAGGCCTCACACCCATTGACGCTCTGTCTCAGTGGACTGCCCGCGCCGATCTATTTTTAAAATAGAAGCGAAATTTCCTTTCCCAACCACTTCGTGAGTGGAGTCGTCATAGTTTGTTCGACTGATAACGTCGAAGTCCTTCATTTGGCTTCTTGTTTCCTACTTTTTAGCAACTCCCCAAAGGATAAGGCCTCCCTTCCACCTTATGAGGGATCCAAAACCACCTCCTCCTCTCCTATAAATACATCCCTCTCACATGGTTTCATCTAGTTGAACAGTCCTTACTATAGCTGGTGTGAGAATAGAGCAGAGAGGAATTCACTTGTGAGAGAGAGTTTTAGGCCCATTGCCTTTCCAAGTCCGATCACTGACGAATTCTTGATACGCGTTTGACTGGACCCGTCGAAGGAGGCTGCAACATCAGGGCTCTTTGGTTGTAAAATTCTTCTCTCTACTTTTAATACAAGACTGGGTTTTTGGTTCCAATTTCATGTTTAGTAATACGCAAATGTTTGATTCTCCTTGACTAATCAAATAGTTATGAATGAATATATGCTTTTGTATGTTTTCACTACTCGATTGATCCTTGTGCAGGTACATAGATATTTCCACTGAAATACTGCGATGTGTGGACGCAAAGATCAGTGGATCACTTCTACAAACGACATCAAAATTGTTGGACCAAGGTAAGCCATCTATCTTAACTCGTTTTAATTCATATGCTAAGATTCTGAAAGTCTAGCCTGTTCCCTTGTTTCTAGACCCACTCCAGGGCTAGAGTGATCGCCTCTATCTGTAGAGGGGATTTACCTGGACAACATAGGTCCAACATCTTGTATAGGAAAAGGAGACAAGTGTTTCCCAATTATGGGATGAGTATTATTGGCGTTGATGGAGGAACATGGCTCATGGTAAATGAGTTGGTCAACAATGACAACATCTCCAAGGGGAAACATCATGACATTAAAGAGTGAAGAAGTGACCCCTTTCATTGCTTACATGAAACTTAATCCTAGTAAGATATTATAATATAAAGGGGAATCTATTACCTCGATGTCAAATAAGACTTTTTTCATGGCTAGTTCAATTGTTGCATCAGTATACCTTGTGTTATTTTGATCATATTCCATCTATAACCACCCCTCCCACATTTACCCACTTTCAGCGGCATGTCCAGGGTAAACATGAGTTGAGGGTCACTATGATAAGACTCAACCTCCTATGTGACCTTAAGGAAATGAACTCGATGACTTAATACCTTACTGACTTCCCTCAGGTGCCACAAGAACTCCAGGAGTAACCCAACCCTTGAGACAACTCACTTTTCCCTTGACCTAGAGCCCCAATCACTCCCTTTCCAAGGCCTCCATGCGAATATGGGTCCCCAGTCACTCCCATAAGTCTGCCTCCATGCGACAATGGAATTTTTTGCTTAGTTATATGCTAATGAATCTAAATTACGTGCCACTTTTTCAGGGCCAGGACTTAGGTCTCTGCCCAGACCTCAAGTGAAACTTCCAAAGAATATAAATGTCATAGAAACAATTCTTGTAAACCAAAAAATAGAATCAAGACTTGACCTAACCATCACCGACCAGGACTGACATTCTATCAAACACTTAGTAAATATGCAACTTACAGATCATGAATTCAAGTCTAATCATAAGGGACTGAAAAATTATTTGAGGTTTAACAAGAAGGGTCATTGCCTTGTCACATTAGTTGTCATAACACCAATTAGGTCCTGCATTCATTATTCAGTCAGTTACAAGTGAAAACATGAAAAGAGTCATGACTAAGAAATGCCATATAACCATGCTTATAACCAACATATAACCAGATAAATAACAATAAGAGAACAACCATTAAAGACACGTAATAACCAATACATTTCCTTATCAAAATCAATGGAAAATTAGCTCTTATTAAAAATAGGTGAAAAAGGACGAGGTTCGGGACTTCCATGTTCCACCAGACCATAGATTGGTTGAACCAAATATTTCTTTTAGCCAATCACCGCCATTCCATATTCCAAGCATGAATGTGGTATCTCATGGGATAAACTAATCCAAAACAACCAAGGGAATCAGAGGTTAAACCACCTCCACCCTCAGCATACTGTGATATCACCTAAACCAGTGTTAAGATCACAAAACCAAACCAATATTGGATGCATCAGAATTTATTCTCCAATACCTTGAAGAATTTTCACATCTCCACCCTTAGGCTTTACCGTGTATCCCGCCATTACCAGTTAAGGGATTCCTAGGCCTTTGGGAATTTTCCTAAGACCACCTCACTTGGATCCAAATATTTTGGCAACCCAAAGCTCAAACTGAGAACAATCCCATCACACCATGGTTGTCCTTAAATGGAAAGTCTAGACTAAAATCCACTATTGAAATATAGAAAAATCCATCCCGAAGACAACAAAAGAACCAAATACCAACATGCACATAACATGCATGTCAAAACCAGCTAGTAAATCATTCATGCAACCTCTTACCTACAAGTATTCCCATTGAAGTTGCTTTATCCTTGCCTTATTTTGCTTCCCTTGTCCTTCTTTTGCTTTCCTTTCATTTCCTTTCATTTCCTTGTCCTTCCTTTTCTTGATTGCTTTCTTTCTCCTCTTATTTATTTTCTCCTCTCTAAGACTATTCCAAAAACTAAACTGAGAAAAAGCTACCATTTGATGCTCTGAGGCCTTTTTATTGATGAGGCCACCAATTTCTTTGATTTTCCATTATTTTCCATCATTTTTCTCCTCACATGCAACCTATGACCTTTCACCTTCCTTTTCTCCTAATTTCCATTATTTTCACAAATAATGTGCAAAAAATACCTTTTTTTCCTTTCCAAAGCCTTAGTCATTTCTGTTGCTAATTTCCCTTAGCCATAAACACAACAAGTGATGCCCACTAGGATATTTTTCCTAACATTCAGCTTGGAATAATTTTCCATTATCTGTGGTATTATTTTACCTTTATTAACTTTTATTACATGAACTTTTAACCCAGGGTTGTTACAGACCCCTCCCCCTTAGGGGAACACCATCCACGATGTGGTTTCCGCTGAAAAGCAAAAACATACTACCTATGGAGCTTTATAACCCAGCTCGTTGCATCATTTACAATAACATCTTACTCAAAAGAAAAACCATCATGTAAAACATGACAACATGAAAACCATACCACTTATTGGAGCTTTATAACATAGCTCGTGGTACTTACAATAGAAATCATACAAAAACATGTACAAATACCATAAGTCATTTACCTCCACTGGAAAACAATGAAGGATACATAGCCCACATCTAATCAACCATCTCCCATGTAGATTCATTGGGCCCAAAGTGATTCCACTGCACTTTAACCTACTCGAGTGCTTTGTTCTGGAGCATGAGATATTTTCGCTACAATATGCATTGACATTCTAACTGGAATTATCCTTATTGATCCACCTGTAATACAAACCAATCAGTAACATTATAAGCATCCTTTACATATCTTTTAAGCAATGAAACATGAAAAACATCATGGACTTTCATTGTCAGAGGAAGTGCAAGTTTTTAGGCCACTAGTCCAATCCTCTTAAGCATCTCAAAAGTCCCGCAATACCATGGTGCAAACTTGGCACATGATCTGATATTCAAGGATCTCTTCTTGGGCTTGATGCACAATATACATGCTCCCCAACCTTAAACTCCTTAAATTTCCTGTGTTGGTCTGCATAAATTTTATGTATGTCATGTTTTTCCTTTAGATTCTTATTTATAACCTACATTTTATGTTCAATGTTCGCCAACATGTCTGGCCCCACAAGTACCCTATTCACTGGATCACTCCTGCTAATGGGAGTGTTACAACTCTTCCTATACAGCACCTCATATAGACTCATCGTCAGTGACTCCTAATAACCATTATTGTAAGTGTACTCAACCAATGGAAGATACTCCTCCCATGTCCTATGTTGATGCATGACTTACATCCTCAGCATATCCTCCAGTATCATGTTAACCCTCTTTGTTTGTCTCTATATCTATAGATGATAAGCTATACTAAAGGCCAACTCTTTCCCCAATCCTACAAACAACTCCTTCCGAAACTTGGAAGTGAACTTGGCATCCATTTCTGACACAATATTCTTCGGAACACCATGCAATCTCATGATCTCCCCGATGAACAACTGTGCTACCTCACTAGCTGAATAAATAGTCTTCACTATAATGAAGTGAGCTACCTTGCTCAACTTGTCTACCATAACCATAATATAATCATGTTGCCTTGATGTCCTCGGAAGACATGTAATGAAATCCATGGAAATGACCTCCCATTTCCTTTCTAAAATCATAATAGGCTGAAGCAACCCACCTGGAAGCTTACACTTTGCTTTGACCTATTGAAATTCCAAACATCTAACCACAAAATTTGCCACTTCCTTCTTCAAATTCGACCAATAAAATAACTTATTTACTAATTTCAACGTCTACTTATATCCTGGGTGACCTAAATATGGTCTTGTTAAAAAATTATGGCTTTTATTAAAATTTCTCTACTTGATAATTACTTGTGATATTGTTATTATTCTTTCACTTAAATCTTATCTTTGTTATATTATTATTTTCTTCATCAATTCAATTATCAAATGCACAAGAGACACAATGTTTAGGCTTTCAATCCAGGGCCAAAACCTCTCCCTCTTGGAGAGGAAAACTTGATCGAAATTCTTATTATAGATCTTCAACTG
This sequence comes from Pinus albicaulis, assembly GCA_034641835.2. Classification (NCBI taxonomy): domain Eukaryota; kingdom Viridiplantae; phylum Streptophyta; class Pinopsida; order Pinales; family Pinaceae; genus Pinus; species Pinus albicaulis. Next base: position 660,136,348 of record CM076577.1, read on the forward strand.
ACGAGTACCAAAACCATGACAGGAACCCTTGACACCAGTATGCCTCCAAGACCCTTATCACTGCTCTTCTTTTCTCCTTAGTTTGATCTTCTTTTCTTTACACTGAAAAACACCATGCTTCTATTTCTACTTGTTTCTGCAATCTTAGGCTGATATTTCTGCCTCCTTATTGTTGCAACCCGAGACAAGATAATGGAGAATGTCTTGTTGTGATAAGCATCGGCCTTCTTGATGTAAATACGAACACTGGTAGCCCAAGTTTGATCTCCTTTACGATGTGATATCCTTATTCTTTGTTGCAACTATACTCTAGCCTTTTTTATATCTACAAATCATAGAATATACCCAAGACAGAGATGACTCTCCTCCTTTGTTGAGTAGCCATCTCCTTATGCACTATGCCCATTCTTCCTTAAGAACTACCTCATCTACACACTGTATAGAAGACTCTTTCTCCGTTGAAGTAGACTCGGCTTGCCTGAGGTATACGAGACCCTTATCCAGAGATAATACACCTTTAATTGACCTAAAGTCATATTTATTCCTCATTGATATTATCTTTATCTTCGCTCCTCTTTTTGCACCAAATACAGTCTTGAACCTCACACTTTATCATAGATCTTGACCGATATATTTCTCTCCAAATGAGGTCGTAGTCCCTCTATATATATAGGGACTGTTTCTTGCTCTAGGATGACATGATCTCATGTAGGTAGGCTGACATCACCAAGGATACTTTCCATCGTACCTTTTGCTGACTTATTTGGAGAACCGTGACAAGGTCTTGAAGCATACATTTTACATCAATAATTTTTCCTTTCACAAGTGTAACGTCACTTCATATACATGACTTTATATTATATTTATGACAATACAAAAAACTCCTAAATACATCAAGAAGAATTATTTGACCTATAATAAAAACTCCTTGCTCATGAAACCCATGAGACAAGTATTACAAAACACATTTTATTATATTTATCTCTTCATTACATAAATTCATAATTACAAGCCATTATGAAGACCAAACCTAGTTACACTTTTCAATAGGTCTGGCATGAAACTCCCTTAAGGTAAGCTACTAAGCTTCTTTATTTCACTATCATATGACACATAGATCGTGTCCCTAAATCTCACCAAGCCATCTACTGTGATACAATAATCCACATCCTAATCAATTGTACCCTTCTATAAACTATACATAATCTCCATGTACCTATCATCCTATTGTCATGCCTATAAGATCCAATCCGGTAAATCTGTCCCATAAGATCTCACTACGGAAACATGGTTCAACTGCACTTTCCTACTCAGAGCATCTACAACCCTATTCTCCTTTCCCTTAATGCATCTAATCTCAAAGCCAAATTCACTAAGGATAGCCAACCATCTAGCTTACCTGGAATTCAAATTCAGTTGGTCAAACATATATGTCAACCCACTTTGATCGCTCATCAATACAACCTCCTTCCAAAAAGGTAATGTATCCACATCTTCAAGGAATGAATAATAGTTGCCAACTCAAGATCATGATTCACGTAGTTCTGCTCATTTTCATTCAATTTCCTGGACTCATATACTATCACTTGTCCCTCCTACATAAGGACTTCACCATTCCCTCTCTTGCAAGCATCTGTACACACTACAAATTCTCTATCCAGATATCCAATGTTTAACACTAGATCATTTGTCAACAATTGTTTCAACTACTCAAAATTTCCTGCACACTCCTCTATCCATTCAAACTGCTTACCTTTCCTCTACAATGATGTAATCAGATATGTAATGCATGAGAAGCTCCTAATGAACCTCCTGTAGTAACCTGCTAGCACCATGAATGATCTAAATTCCTCTAAAATTCTATGAGATTCCCTCTCCATGATAGCCTTTATATTCTCTTGATCTACTTCTATGCCATTCTTGGAAACATGTCCCAAGTAGTGTACTTCTTTTTTAAAGAAACTACACTTGTTAAGCTTAGCATACAACTGATGCTCTCTTAGAAATCTCAGCATTAGTGCTAAATTCTCATCTTTATCTTCCTCATTCTTGGAATATATCAAGATGTCATCAATGAACACAATGAAAAACTTGTCTAGATAAGGACACAACACATTATTCATCAAACACATAAAATTTGTTGGAGCATTAGTCAAACCAAAAGGAACTACAAAAAACTTATAATTCCCATACCTGGTCATGAAGGCAATCTTGTAGGTGTCCTCTTCTTTGATGCATACCTAATGATATCTTGATCAAAAATAAATCTTTGAGAACATTGCTGCTCCCTTTAACTGATCAAACAAGTCATCAATCCTCAGCAACGGGTACCTATTTTTTATCATCATCTTGTTCATATACCTGTAATAAATGCACAACCTAAGAGTACCATCCCTCTTCTTCATGAACAATAATGGTGAACCCCAAGGTGATACACTTGGCCTAATGTATCCCTTATCAAGAATTTCATTCAGCTACAAATTCAACTCTACAAACTCCGGTATGCTCATCCTGTAAGGTGCCTTGGATGTTGGTGTTTCCCCTAGTACTAACTTAATATAAAAGTATACTTCTCTGTAAGGAGGAAACTCTGGAATCTTTGTTGGAAACACATCCTGAAACAATTTCAATACAAGGTACCTCTTGAATATTTTTACATCTTCAACATCCTTACCATTGTCACTATAAATATGAACTACAAACATCACACACCCTTTCCTGCAACTGTTCTTAGCATAAATAGTTGTGACCATCCTAACTGATGTGGGCTTCTTCTTTCCCTGCAATATTCTCTTATATCCATTATCATCTAGGCACTCAATAGGCTTGTCATAGAAATCTACTTTAGTCCTATGAAGATACAACCAATCCATACCCAAAATAATATTATACAATTCGAATGGTAGTACATTCAAATGTGTTGTTGTAGGCATATCATTCAACTCAAATTCACAAGCTATTAGCCAATGATGAACTCTCTTCTTAGTACTTGTAACCAACTACACCAACCAAGACTCTAAATGCACTTCTTTTCTCAAGCCACATTTATCCACCAGGCCAGGATTAACATAACTATAATTAGATCCAGGATCAATCAAAATAGAAATAACTTGATCATAAATCTTACTGTCCATCTCAATAATAAATTCTTGGTGATCCACATCCATGTTTTCCATAGCTGCATAAATTCAAGGAATACTATGATCAACATCCCCAATTTTATGCACCTCCTGAGCACTATAGATCTGAGGCCTACCTCTGAGGTACAATGTACAATCCTTCTTACGATGATATTTTCCACATATCCAACACTATAATGATGCTCTACCATCACCTTTAGTTTGTTACTCTCTAGGTTGTGACACATGTCCCTTCTCAACCGTATTGAACTTCTTGTAAGGAGGAACATTTACTTTCTCACCTGCATCTTGAGGTATTAGTCGCTTCGATAGCCATTTCCCTTTTACCTTCTCAGTTCCCTTCATGTCACGTTTAGGCTCAGATTTGTGCTTTGACTACTCAAAACAATGCTTCAATTTCTAGATGGTTTCCTTTAGCGATCTAGGCTCATAAAACTCATCTGATGTTTTCCACGTCATCATGACCTCAGATCCCTTGATGTCAAATGTTGCCAAATTCCAGAGTTGTGTCGCTGATATGTTCAAGAGAAGTTTCCTTTTGTAGTTTTCACCCTCTGATCCTCTCTTTGTCTTGATTCACTATCATCTTGTTACTCTGTCTCATGTCGATGATGTGGGAAACATTATGGCCCTCCTTCGACCAGATCACTTCCTATCAACTTCAGCGAATTATCCAGGAAGCTGATCTCGAGACTCCCTTCCAGTACCTTGGAGCTTGCATGCCTCAATGGAAAGTTCTTTGCATTCAACGACAGGTCATCATCATTGGCCTTCGATCAGGTGATTCTGCGGGTGTTCGACGTAATCTCACTATTCACATTTCGTGGATTATACTAGTTGTACCTTGAGAACCATTGTCATTATTGGTGGTTTCTCTCGCACCTGTTAACATATTTCATCATTGGCTGGTAATAAGGTGACTTTCTTGCATGTTCGACTTCAGCTCACTCGTTCGCATGCTTAAATTTGTACTTATTTGGGTCAAGATGGAGTGCAAGACCTTGGCTTTCATCTAATAAAATCTAGGCTACGAGATGATTTGGTTTATCATGACTATATGCATGACTCTTCTGATTGGATGGCTGCGACCATACCTGAGTCTATTTATTGATCCTCCTTGTAGGATGGCTACATCCATACCTCAGATCTTGTTTTTATATATACTCTTTTATAGATGGTTGCACCAATGCCACATATTCATGTATCAAAGATATCGGTTGTACATGTACTTGCAGGTCTTCCGATGGTGATGTTTGTTTTGAACATGTTCTCGTAAAGCATTTCACTCCTCCCTCTCTCTCAGACCTCATGCTTTAGGGGGCATCTGTTACACAGTATTTTGTCACCATCCCTGTAATCCCCATCTCGAACATTGGAGGACCATTTCAATGACTTCTATGTATTGTCATACCTTGAAAAGGCACCTTGTCTCAGTGGACTGCCTGCGCCAAGCTGTTTTTGGAAATTTTTTTAAAATAGAAGTGAAGTTTCCATTCTCAACCACTTTGTGAGTGGAGTCATCATGGTTTTTTCGACTGATAACGTGGAAGTTCTTCCTTTGGCTTCTTGTTTCATACTTTTGAGAAACTCCCCAAAGGATAATGCCTCCCTTCCACCTTATGAGGGATCCCAAACCACCTCCTCATCTCCTATAAATACATCCCTCTCACATGGTTTCAGCTAGCTGAACAGTCCTTACCATAGCTAGTGTGAGAATAGAGCAGAGAGGAATTCACTGTCGAGACAGATTTTTAGGCCCATTGCCTTTCCAAGTCCGATCACCGACGAATGCCTGAGACATGTTTGACTGGACCTGTCGAAGGAGGCTGAAATGTCAAGGCTCTTTGGTTGTAAACTTCTCTCTACTTTTAATGCAATACTGGGTTTTTGGTTCGAATTTCGTGTTTATTAATACGCAAATGTTGGATTCTCCTTGACTAATAAAATATTTATGGATGAAGATATGATTTTATATGTTGTCACTACTCACTTGATCCTTGTGCAGGTACATGGATATTTCCACTAAAATACTGTGACGTGTGGATGCAAAGATCATCGGATCGCTTCTACAAATGACATCTAAAGTGTTGGACCAAGGTAAGCCATCTATCTTAACTCGTTTTCATTCATATGCTAGGAGTCTAAAAGTCCAAATTGTTCCCTTGTTGCTAGACCTACTCGAGGGCTAGAGGGATCGCCTATGTCCGCAGAGGGTATTTACCTGCACAACAAGTTGGCGACTCCGCTGGGGATTAGTGTCTGTTGACTCTCGTTGTTTGTCTAGTGTTTTTCTTGTCGATTCGACCTTGGTCGTTTCATCATTTTTATGCTTTTTTTAGCATTTCTAACTATTTTCAGCCATCCTATTCAGTCTCAAAGTGTCAAGTCTGACCTCTACTCAATGGTTTTTATTTTTTCCCATGGTTTTCTAGCTCCGTAATGGTATTTCTCAAATAGTCGTGCCGATCGGCGCTTGTTGCTTTTTTCATAGGTGCACCAACCCCTGTTTAGCACGGATTACAGCTAAACAAATGCGCTGAATCCTGTAGGATTAAATTTTAGCCTCTTTTCTAGGTTTTTTCAGTTTTTCTTGCCTCTGGGTTGGATTTTGATTTTTCAGTTGGTCCACTGAGATTGTTTTGACCCTCTTGTCTCATTCTTCTCAATTGTTTACCCTCGTCTTATCAGTGGAGTTTTTCATCCTAGGGTCTCTAGGTGTCTCTTGCCGCTTGTTCGGCTCTCTCCTCACTGAGCCTTCTGAGTTGAGTTTGAGTCAATTTGGTCTTTGTCGTTTCAGTTTTTTGGCTGATTGTTTTAGCTTTTCTTTCGGTTCTACGTGTCTTTGGTTTGTTGAATGATCATCTTGGATTTAATTTAGCTCTCCATTTGACACTTTGGGCATATATTACATTGCTTACTGAATCGGTTCGAAAGCCCTCTTTTGCTTGAAGGAGTTCATCTCCGTTTTGAGTGTGATTGATGTTTTTCTTGGATTGATCTCTTTGTTTTAGATCATTTCATTTGAATTTATAAAAACTAGTGTCCATTTTGATTTTTGGTGTAATAGTGCATTTTTCTTCTCATTTATCTAAAAATACAAAATTTGCATTCTTTCTCTTAGCATTGAAAATGGAAAATGTTCTTTTGAATTAGTAGCGTTTAGTAAACAAGGAAAGAGTTTTTTGTTTTCTGCTTTGGTTGTATTAGATGCATTAGAGAAAATTCTATTGTATTCGATTGATTATTGCTTTGTTATGAATTACTATCCCTCTCTTAGCTAGCATTCATTGAATTGGAATGATTTTCTTTTGCATGTAGTTGTGCATTAAGAATTCGAGATCACATTCGGTAAGGCCTTGAAATCGCAACATTAATTCAAGATCAACTTTAAAATGAATTCAATCAACCTAAGGAAGCATTTAAACATATCACACATATTTTAGAGGTCTAGGCTAGTGACGTGTTCCGGTGTCGTTAAACCTAGTAGTTGTTGTTCGCCATTTGGCTTTAGACAACACTAGCATGGACTTGTGCTCCCCGTACTGTCGAGTATATAAAGGGAGACCCTCATAGGTTACAATCCTTTATCCATAGGAAGTCGAGTCTGCCGCCCTATAACTGTGACTCACCGAACAGATCATTCGGGGAGACTACCTGCATGTACATTAAGTCCTTGGTCATTTCTCTTTCATTTGATCACCAAGGTGTATGATGCAGTTCACGAGAACATGGTACACCCTCTTACCTAGAGTATCCTGAGTAGTCATTTTCGATCTTTACTGACTCTTTAAATTTGAAAAGATCATCAATCCCTTGTCCTTTCGAGCTCGTTAAATCCAAAAGTGGCTAGAGTCACCTTTTTTCCTTTTCTCGACTCTTAGAACATGAAAAGGCAAAGTTTTGTTTCAGTGTCTTAAAATTGAATGCCCATGAAATATTCCTGGTTAAAGTTATATTCCTTAGTGATTATTTAAGGTTGATTCCAATGGCGATGTTTCTAGAGTCCATCAACCAAGGAATCCCCTCAGATGGGAATCCTGGTCCTTTTCCTTCATTCGAGAATATTGGTGCCCCGTATATGGAAACGTTGTCCCTCCGGGGATTAACCATTGGATTGTTGGTTTGGTTGTTTTCAACCCCTGTGGTTTCGAATATATCGACTATCTCTCAACCAAGTTCTCCTCCGCCGGAACCATGTCAACCCCATGTTGATCTTAAGATTGACCCCTCACCTTCTTCGCCCTTTTCTTCACCTCATTCTTCCTCGTCCCCTGGTGAAAGTTTGGATTCTAGTACCCAGGTGGCTAAGAAGAAGAAGAAGAAGTCGAAGAAGAAGAAGGAAAATAAGCTAGGGGGGAATCAACAACTATTGCTACCCATGCAGCTAATATCAAGAAACCTCCCATTCCGTCTCACAGAGTCAAATTCCCTTGCAAGCTATGTGAGGGTGACCAAATTCTTCGTGATTGTCTTGGTATTCCCAAGGTGCTAGAGGTGTGGTCAGTTGGCCCGATTCGTCCCTCATCATCAACCCCTGGACATCATGCTGATGATGAGCCTTCAGCTAGAGATAATGAGACTCATAAGAAACAGGGTAAGATCAAATTTACCTATAGGTTGTGTGAAGGGGACCATCCCATTCACCTTTGTCCTTATATGGATGAAGCTTCTAAAGTATTGGATACCCTTTTGGCTTCTGGGTCTTGTCTTCCCATTGGTTACCAGAAGCTTTCTTCGAGTCCCCCGATAGTTGATCAACCCATTGATCAGGATTCATCTCTGGTTGATTTCGCTCTCTCTGAAAGTCAGTCCCCTAAGTCCATTTCTGACCAATCATTGGTTGAGAAATAGGTCGAGATTCCATCTACAGTACATCAGGTATTTTTCATCGAGATTGGGTCTCATCCCAGTCATGTTCTTTTTGTTTCCTATGATTCTCCAGGATCGGAGGGTGATCCTCTCGTTTCCATGATCTAGGAGGAAGATCCTTCGACTCTTGTCGCCACAGTTCCAGAAATTAATCCTCCTACTCTCATTCCCGAAGCCCAGGAGGATGTTCTTTATGCTTCCTTAACGCAAGGGGTTAATCCTCTTATTCCTATGGCGCCCCCTCCATGTATTTTGGTCGCTTCCTTTGATTGGAGTCAATTTACATGATATCATCCTCTTTCTTATGTGCCCCTTGAGATCACTGTACAAACCTGCAATATGGTCGTACCAGGCACAATTGTATATGAAGGCGCTTCGGTTATTATTCTATCCTCAACTACATGGAAAGCTTTGGGTTCTCCACCGCTTGCGCCTGTTACTCAGAATCTGTTGGCATTTAACAGAGGAGCAAGTTAGTCGTCAGGGATCCTTTCGAATTTTCCTATTAATTTCGGAGGGGAAACCATCTATATAGACGTGATGGTGGTCCAAGGCCCCTTGGATTTTAATTTACTCTTGGGGCGCGACTATGCTTATGCCATGGGCACGCTTGTCTCTTCCCTCTTTCATGTGATCTGTTTTCCACATGAAGGTCAGATCGTGACCATTGATCAGCTTTCATTCTTTGGTCCTGATGTGACATTTGGTCTATCGTCGTCCCTTCCTGGTCCTTACCTACCCACGATATATTCCCCACCACAGGTTAATTATGTGGCCACGTGCTCCATGTCTGCGTCCAGTGACAGTATCGTCGGTGATGTTGTAAATTATGTACTTGGGGAATTGGATTCCAATTTCAAGAGTGTTCTTCTCCCATCGAATGAGAACCTCTTGGAAGCCATGACCTCTTAAAATTCATTGGAGCTCATAGGAGCATAGTTCGTTTCCTTGTGTAAAGCTTTTTAAAAAATGAAACAAGCTTCTTTCGGAGCATAGTTCATTTTCTTGTGTCAAGCTCCTTAAAAAATGAAACAATGTCTTCGGAGCATAGTTTGTTTTCTTGTGTCAAGCTCCTTAAAAAATGAAATAAGCTCTTTAGATCATAGTTCATTTTCTTGTGTCAAGTTGCTTAAAAAATGAAACAAACTCTTATGAGGATAGTTCTTTTACTGTGTCAACCTCGTTAAAAAATTAAACAAGTTCCCTTTTAAATTCGAGCTTTTGATTAGATCTTGTAAAATCCCAGTCGAGTCTTTCTCTTGATCTCGTAATTGAACCTTCATTCCATTCACCTATTAGTAACCGGTAGTCTACTCAAGTGAATGCCCTGAAGCTTGGGATGCATGAACCTCAAATTGAGTCACCATGTTGGGGGCATGCAAATACTTTTTCAAGCATAGTTTATCTTTGTTTCAAGCTTTTGTAAAAATGAAACCAACTTCAAGCAGAGTTTCCTTATTTCAAGCTTGTGTAAAAATGAAACCATTTTTATTTTACCTCTCATGATTACCATTTTATCAGCCTATTTTCCCAGATGAACCTTGGTTTTCTCATTCCATCGTTACCATATGCTTGGCCGATCATACGCCTTCACTTTATTGTTTTACCCATTCTTGAGGAACCGCTGCAATGGGTGGTTTTTTTAGCCAGCCCCTTGACCTTTACTTGTTCTGAGCAGTTCCACCATCACTAGAACCAGTTGCTACCCTTAATGCCACTCGTTCCTCCAAGAGGAGTCTACTTTTAGCTCTTTTCTGACTCTCGAAAATTGAAAAGATTTTTGAGACTCTTATGGTTTTGAACTCATTAAAGGCTATGAAACGTCATTTAACCAGTATACGTTTACCCCTTTTTCGGTCTGGGATAAACTATTTACGAAAAAGGAATACCTTACCCAATCGCGACTAAGGGGTTCTCTCATATAAAGTTTTCTACCTTTTCGAATCTGTGAGACTACCTACGAAAAGGGACCTGCTGGAGTTTTATTTTCTGCTTCTTTTCAAAATCTCTAAACATGAAAAGACGTCGAGTTCTTCCTTTGTCAGACTCGTTAAACTTTACATGACATCGGAAATCATCACCATGACGTAACCGAGTTCCTCCTTCCTAGGGATCGTAAAATGTACTAGGATGGATTTGTCTGAAGGACAAACTTATATGACAAGCACATGCTACCCCCCTCAAGCTTGTTTCCAAAAATAATTGGGGTACTCCCCAGCAATGGTGGGGGAAAATGGAACCAGTTCTCAGTTTTGTCGGCAATATGTCACTCTTGAACATGACACTCATCTGCATTCGTGTCAGGTTGGGGACATCCCATTTCGTCATTTTTCCTCCATGGGTTTGCGTAATCCGTTTTTACCTCTCATCTGCTCTTTTCCACGTCATCATGACCTCAAATCCCTTGATGTCAAATGCTGCCAAATTCCAGAGTTGTGACGTCGATATGTTCAAGAGAAGTTTCCTTCTGTAGTTTTCACTCTCTGATCCTCTCTTTGTCCTGATTCACTATCATCTTGTTACTCTGTCTCATGTTGATGATGTGGGAAATATTATGGCCCTCCTTCGAGCAGGTCACTTCTTGTCGACTTTAGCTCATTATCCAGGAAGCTGATCTCAAGACTCCCTTCCAGTACCTTGGAGCTTGCATGGCTCATGGAAATTTCCTCGCATTCGAAGACAGGTCTTCATCATTGGCCTTCGATCGGTTGATTCCACGGGTGTTTGACACAAGCTCATTGTTCAAATTTCGTGCATTTTATTAGTTGTACCTTGAGAGCCATTGTCATTATTGGTTAAGGGTAAAGAGAAAGTTGTTGAGAAAACTGAAGTGCAGATGTTAAAAGAATAATTAAAAGAAGCGATAGAGGAGGTTATTGAAACCAAATGGGAATTGCAGGAAGCCAAGCCAGACATGAAAATGATAGAAGAATTCAAAGAGAAGGTAAATGAGTAAATCAATCAATATGATGAGTCATTAACTAATGACAAATTTTTTTTTAAAAGGACACTTCCTCTACGAAGGGTAATGAAACACACAAAAAGGAGGAATATATGGTTGCAAGTTGAAAGAAAAAAATTAAAATCCAAGTCAAAGAGCTAGAAGAGCAGATGGAGATGATACAGTCAGAGTTAGCAAAGAAAGGTCTTAAAATCACAGTCATAAATGAACCTGAAGAGACTCAAGCTCCTACTGCCAAAGGTGAAGCTTCTAAAGATTAAAGAGTGGATAAATTACTTTTTTGACATTTTTGTATCAATCAGTATTAGCATTCGCAGAGCCATAGGAAAAATTTTGAAGAAGCAAGCACTAATTTTAAGTTTACTGCCAATTAGGCAAGTTCGTAGCGTATCTCAGGCTTGAAGCCCAGAATTCGCTACAAACTCGTTGTAGGTGTCTTTTTGTTATAAATCACAGGTATGGTCATAATCAAGTTGGGTAAAAGTTTTTATTTAGCTCTTTTGACTTAAAAAATAGTTCCAAACCAGCGAAGGGAGCAAACAGGTGGCAGACATGGGTAAAATCAAATTGCTACAGACTTTCACTACAAACTTGCCTTAACTCCCTTGTTTCTACAACGAGCAAGTTTTTGTAGCATTTTCAAGTTTTGATGGTCTGTTGGAGGTAAGCCAGCCACATGGAAAGATTAAAGGACATCAGAGGAATGCTTTTGTAGAAGAATGGTCTTCGAAAAAGTTGTTCAGTTCACATCACCATGAAGACACTCATCATTTATCATGACACCACCTTCTTAAAAGTAGGAAGACAAGTCTCCTGACTTGGTGGGGGCAATTATGTTTTGGTCGTGGTCAGTGCCACCCAATCACATGACTATTCTCAATGTAAATATGCAGTCTTTAAGTTTTTTGATGTAATAAATAGGTTATAGAGTCCTAATAGGTCTCTAAGTCCTAAATTTAGTAGTTTTCAGTTGTATTTCCATGTAATTTGCTTATTTTTATGATTAGGTGTCAGCAAAGAAACTCGATGATCTAGCCATGTTGGCAGATCCAATGTAAAGATACTTAAGCCTAAATAGGCAGAATATCGAATAATAGAGGGTTGAATGATGTTGACTACAGAACTACTATTGTAAACATTTTCTTATCAGTAATATATAGTGGTTGTTGGCTATTTCTTCACCTGAGTTTCATCTAATGTTTTCATGATCACTTGTCTTATGTATCTTGCTATTTTTTCTTCAGTACTTTGATGTTTGATTACCTAGAATTCATGTACATCATGCTCTAATTTCCTTCAAGCATTAGATTGCTGTGTATCTGTGTATGTTATCTTTTCATAAAAACATCTATATGCCTCATCTTCCATAAGAAGAACCATGTTATTGAGTTTCTAAACACTAACTCCATGAGCCCAATGGTAGTGATATCTACACATCTTTCACCTGCATACAAACATACTTAAAACACTTTTGTCAAAGTTAGCCACATGTTGAACTTCATTTGAATAAAATCATTTTTATCTTTGAGAGATCCCTCTCAGGCTAAAAAGGCTAATTTTCAGCTAGAATTTGGTTTGAATAGTTACTCTAGGTTGCCTGGTGGAGCAGCCCATTTGTACCAACTTAGTGATAACAGAATCTTTGAATATTATCCTTTTCCTCCTTGAGATATGGCGCATACCTCAATAGCTCCAAGAATCTACTAGTATACTCATAATCTGTAATAGAAACCATCTATAGCTCATAAAATTCCTTAGTTGTGTCATCATAGTACCTCTCCAATAAGTACTTCTTCTTAAATATCCTCTTGAAATCATCCCAAATCAAGTCTTCCTCCTGAATTTCCTTGGAATTATTCACATATTCCCACCAAATATTTTATTTCCCTTTGAGAGTGAAGGTGGCTATCTTGGCTTTCATTTTATCAGCGTAGCTGTGTAATCTGAATAATTTCTTCATCCAAATAAACCATGCCTCTGCATCTTCTTACTTATTCATCTTTCCATCAAATGTAGGATGCTTCGCTTTCTTGAACACCTTAGGTAAATACTCCCTCCTCCTATACGAATGATGATGATAATGAATGTGATGATTTCCTTTTAATGAGGAACTAGAATGATGCCCATACATACTAGTCTTCGTGTTAGGTGTGTCCAATGATCTACCATCTTTGACGGCGTCCCCTTTATCCAATTTGTATCCAGAATGAGATCTTCTACCATAGGCTCCATTATTTTTCTCTTCCTATTCTTGACTGATCCTCAACCATCCCTATTTCTGCAACTCTGACAAGCTTTGAAGGATTGTTGCATTAACCTCTACCTGCCTCTCTTGAGCCCTTGCTCTTTCCCAAGCCTCAACCAACCTGTCATTTTCTTATTTGAAAAATATTATCTTTGACCTCAATCTCCTCAATGTATATTCTATGCCAAGAGAATACTCTTCTCCTTGCTACCCAACTGATTTGTAGGGAGAGTCACAAGAACTATAGTCTACCATTTTTCTTGTCATCATGAAATCTCTTCTTCCTGCAAGTGTACCATGTCAAATAAAACAAATGGATACAAAAATAAAATCCATACCTCAGTGATTTTTATGGGAGGCTTATCTCATCTGCAAGATCATACCACATTAGCATGTACATGTATAATCATACCATAAGCATATAATAACATAACATCACAACAACATCCACCATCATGTGTGACCATTCCAACTGTATACCATGGCCCCATGCATGACACATAACCTTTACAACATCAAAATTTACCCAAAGAGAGTGAAACTTACCCTGATACCACTCTATAATATCATATATTACCCAAAGAGAGCAAAACCACGCTCTGATACCACCTAATAACCACCCCTCCCACATTTATCGACTTTCACCAACATTCCGTAGGTAAACATGAGATGAGGGTCATTATGATAAGACTTAATCTAATATGTGAGCTTAAGGAAATGGAGTCGATGACTTACCTTACTAACTTCCCTCAGGTGCCACAGGATCTACAGGAGTAACCCAACACCTCCAGGTGTCCAGCCCCTCAAAAAATTCACTTTTTCCCTAACCTAGAGCTTCAATCGCTCCCTTGCCAAGGCCTCCTACGATACTCGCATAATCCTACCTCCATGCAACTATGGAATTTTCTACTCAATTCTATGCCAGTGACTCCAAATTCAATGCCACTTTTTCAAGGACTAGACTCAGGTATATACCCAGAACTAAGTGAAAATTCCAGAGAATATAAGTTAAATAGAAACAATGTTTTTAAACCAAAAATTGGAACTAGGACTTGACCTGACCATCCCCAAATGGGACAAACATCATGTCAAACACTTGGTAAATATGTAACTTATAGACCATGAATGCAAGTCTGATCATAAGGGATTGAAAACATATCTGGGGTTTAACAAGAAGGTTCATTCCCTTCTCACATTAGCTATCATAACACCAATTAGGTCTTGCATTCATTATTCATTCAGTTATAAGTGAAAACAAGAAAAGATCCATGCCTAAGAATTTTCATATAACCATGCTTGTAACCAACATATAACCAGATAAATAAAAATAAGAGAAAAACCATTAAAGCCACATAATAACCAATACATTTACTTATCAAAATCAATGGAAAGTTAGATCTTATTAAACATAGGAAAAACCAACCAGTATTGGGACTTCCGCGTTCCACCCAACCATATTGGTTGAACCAAATATTTCTTTCAACCAATCACCCTCGTGACATATTCCAAGCATGAATGTGGGATCTCATGGGATAAACCAATCCAAAACAACCAAGGGAATCCAGAGGTTAAACCAAATCCAGCCTCACCATACCATAATCTTACCTAAGTCAATGTCAATATCACAAAACCAAACCAAGCTTGGATGCCTCAGAATTTCTTCTCCAATACCTTGAGTAATTTTACCATCTCCACTCTCAGGCTTTACCATATATCCCACCATTATTAGTTAAGGGATCCCTAGGCCTTTGGGATTTTTCCTGAGACCACCTCACCTTGATCCAAAATATTCTAGCAATCCAAATCTAAAAATGAGAACAATCCCATCACACCATGACCATGTGGAAATTCAAAGTCTAGGCTAAAATACACTGTCGAAATCCGACAAAATCCATGCCAATGGCAGCAAAATAAACAAATACCAACATTTACATACCATGCATGTCAAAACCATCTAGGAAATCATAAATGCACCCTGTTACCTGTCAGTATTACGACTGAAGTTTCTTGATCCTTGCCTTCTTTTGATTCCCTTGTCCTTCTTTTGCTTTCCTTTTCTTTCATTTCCTTTCCTTGTCCTTCCTTTTCTTGCTTGTTTTCTTTATCCTCTTTGTGCTCTTCTCCTCTATGAGACTATTTGAAAAAATAAACTAAGAAAAAGAAACCAACTGATGCGCTAAGGCCTTTTTATTGATGAGGCCTCTAATTTCTTCAATTTTCCATTATTTTCCTTCTTTTTCCTCCTCACATGCAACCTGTGACCTTTCACCTTCCTTTTCTCCTAATTTCCATTATTTTCACAAATAATATGCCAAAAATGCCTTTTTTAATTTTGAAATCCTTATCCATTGCCTTTGTCAATTTCCCTTAGCCATAAACCCAACAAGTGATGCCCACTAGGATATTTTTACCAACATTCAATTTTGAATAAGTGTCCCTTGCCCTGGTCTTATTTTACCTTTATTAACTTTTATTGCATGAATTTTTAACCCGGGGTTGTTACATCATCATATGCTTGTAATGGAATATTGGAAGAATTGAGATTAGGAGAACCTAACTTCTTCCAAATATGTGTTGAAATGACACACATAGATACACATTCATCTACAATGTAACAATGGATGATAAGGTTATGGATGGTAACTAGTAACTGGAAAGTAACCACGAATGGTAGACCTAATTTGAAATTATCTAGATCGAATGTGATTATGTGTGAATCGTTGGGTTAATTTCACCCAAAGAGTTCAACAATGCATTGCGTTGTGTGGGGCAAGATTGAAGAACCTTACGACAAGACATAGTTGTAGGTGACTGTGCCAAGTTATCAATGAGCATGAGGGTTATGCATAGTATTTTAAATGGGAATTCTACAAATTCATGGCATGGGGTCCAAGCATGGGATTTTCAGTGGGACATTGGTTTCAGTGATTGAAGCCTCTTTTTCAGGAGAGTGGGGGGGGGGGTTTAGTAGGTGATTCCGATTTTTATTTTTTAGCAAAACCTAATCCAATTGCATAAAATAATTTGATAATATGTATCCATAGATTGAGATATGGATGGTGCATCTTGTTATTGTACCATGCCTTGATACAAAAATGGATTATATAGAACAATATTTTAGGGTTGTGACTAACCCAGAGGAGGAGTATCTTGATGCCACTTGGCTTCTTAGTGTTGTCAGATTTCAAGTAATTGAGGGAAATGTTGGGTATAATGGTCCATGGACCCACAAATTGCACAAGGAAAAGTGGCCCTTCATATTTATTTTTTATGTCCTTGATGGTTTTTAGTTGCATGAGGATCATGTTCCTTCTTGGGTTCATGGTTATCCACATTAGGTTAGCACAGAGGCCATCCTTCTTGGAGCATATTTTTATTTCCTCTATTTCAATTAAAATTATTTCCTCTATTCTTAGAGTTAGATGGATTCAAAAATTTAAGAAGCTAAAAGGACTAAGCCTTAGTTTGAGGACTTGGCTAAACAAAATTAACCCTTATATGGAGTTGGCATGAGGCTAAGGAGGTTCTAAAAATGGAAAATAGGGGTTATACAGGGAATGTATGACTGATGCATGTCATTCCATGAGTATGTGAAGCATCTAACGTGGAATTATCACAAGTTTACTGGGGTGGAGCACAAATTTGGTGTGCTACAATATTTTGTCCCAATGGAACAGTTAGAGTCACAGGGTTGGCAATTGAACTAATGAGGCCATCAAATCCATGATATGTTCCAAGTATGGTTGATTCAAGGGTATGGTGCTAAGGTGCATGAGGAATAATAATGTATATATAGCCTAAATAAGAGTAAATCAAGTTGTATTTTTGTTCTTTAGTGGTTTCCTCGGCTTTTGTAGCTGGAATGGTTGACACATCATCTTTTACGATCATTGGAAGGAGAGATTTAAAAAGCCAATCAAGAAGAAATGAATCATGAAGTTTGATTTTACAGAGATCACGATGTCTCCCATTTGTGAATGTGGTCTGAAATGTGGACAACTATAGTTTGATGATAGTTCAAAATAATTTTAATCCCTAGGTCATGGAGAATAGGTAATTGATAGTAGTTCAAAAACTATATATCCAATGAATTTAAAGTAGAGTGTTTCATGCTAGGATAGTCAACATGAAATTTGGATGATGAGAGTTTGCTAAAACAAGTGAAGGAAAATAGAATCTTTTATATAGGTGTTAGATGAACACCACATGTGAAAGGACATCACATGATTTGTAGGGTCTTCCATGGGTTTGGATTCAAATTTTGGGATGTATGTAAGAATAATGGCTGGCATAGTGAGCCAATCAACATCATGATGGATATGATCATTGATGAGCTTGGTTATGACTGGGAAATTCATACGTGCCTTAGAATGTAAAGTTTTGGGACAAAAATGATTTAATTGTTGTCCAACTATGTTGGTAGGCATAGGTGGTCCCAAAGGATTTGACACTGAGGTAGAAGGTGACTAAGGGGGAGCCCCTTGAAAGGATCAAAGAAATTAGGCCATGAGTAAATAAGATATGACTACCAACACTTGATATGGTGTGTGTTTGGTTACCTTTTTGTGTGTTGTAAGGGGAGAAAATCTCTCTTCAATGGGAGGAAAACTTTGAAGTCATTGGGACCAAAGTTTTGGACCAGGGTCCACATTGGTGAAATGAAATTGAGTGTGGGGAAGCGGATTTAATTAATTTTCCCAATAAATAAATATGTTAATTTATATGGAAAGAAAAACTTATGCAAGAAATATAATAAATATTATATAAACAAGTGTCAGCTACTTTGAAATCTACACATCCATGCAATAGTAAAGTAAAAATGTTTCTAGACACCTATGCTTCATGTTTGCTTAATATAAATCACTAGAACCTTTCATCATGCCACCATTGGTGGGGTTATCAAGCCCATCATATGGATGGTACTCACATACTTGGTGCAAACATGTTATAACAATGGAGAATGAGGAGTGTACCAAGGCCCACCAAAATCTATTTTAGGTATTGTTGCCTCCCACAACAATCACCTATAGGGTAAGATGATTTACCTAAAATTGGTCACTATTGTATCTTCACCAAATGGGGGAGAAGTAATTATCCCTCGAATGATATGTGGTTGACTCAAAGCCAAAGTGGTGGATAGCCACTAAGTGAGCACACTAGGAAACATACCTCAGGTTTAACCTCTCAGTGACATGGAGTCACTTTTCCCAGGGAATATTTTTGTCTAGTTATGAAGAATTTTTAAAGATACCTACTCAGTTGATGTATGTTTCATATGTAAATGAAAAGGGGGTATTATTTGGGTTCTTAACCCAAATTCCCTACTTGAACTACTTAATTATTTTGTGTTCCTATGATGGAGGTTTAATGTTGGTGAATTAAGATACTAGGTCAATTTTAAAATCAATTTTGAATTAAGGAGTGTTCTATGGGAAGTGTGATATGTATGGGAAAATAAAGAACCTAAAATAAAAATTAAATAATATATGAATATGAAACAACTTTTTCTATACTAATAATTGCTTGTTTTTTTTTAAATACACAAAAATTATGTGACTACATGAGGGGAGTTAGATGCAAAACACAATACGATGCTATTTTGCGAAGATCACTCATAAGAGCATAGAGGCAATCGCACACATGGTATCCTCCTTTGGAGTGAAACATATTTTTGGTTTGAAGTGTTTTAATTAGAATTATGTGGTTGTTTGAAACAAAATATATACTTTGTTTGAAAATAAAAGTAAAAGAAATCTAGTTAGGGTGGATGATTGTGTATTTATATGCTATAGATTTTAATTAGGATTAAGAGATACACTATGCATTTTATTTTTCAAACAGCGGTCAATAAGATTGTCAGGAAATCGATTCAATATACACAAGAAAATGGACTCTTATCATTTCCTACATGACCTATATTGCAAAAAGGAAATCCTAATGTGACACAGAGTATGGGTGGAAGAAGTTTCTACAAGTTAGCCTAAAAACAGATATCATGACAACTACTACAAATATTTGTAGCACTTGGACTCCATAGGAATAATCACCTTAAACATAAATAATGGAAAATTTCATTGCAAAAAGTTAAAGCACACTTTATTGCAAAATAAAACACAATACAATAGAAATAAATTAATCAACAAACTAATCACACATGAAAATCATAAAAAATAATTAACACTAAACAAAAACTACCCAAAAATAAGTATAGAGCATACACAATGCCTTTACTATAGATTGGACCCCTTTCAAGGGTTCATCCTATGTGCTTAGCTACAAAATTGAACGATGCACTATGTGAAAAATCACACCCAGAAAAACAACACAACTTGAATTATATTGTTGGTGGAAATGTTACAACCACTCTCTCTTACAACCAAGAGATCGTTGCCTTGTTTATATAACATGAAGGACTTTATTTTATTCCCAAAAATGTAAATAGCAACACTCTTATATTCCTGGGAGGTTTTTTGTTCATTACAACTTAAAACTTGGAGTATAGTAATTAGTTTGTGGTCGCAATTTTTGTAAACTAGTTTTGTTATAAGTTTAAAAACATGTTGTTACTCTTTATGGAATATGTATAACTATGAAGTTGTAAAGTAGTTCATTGAATGTGAAGAATGCCTAGGAATTGTGTGGTAGAACTATTGACTCATTTATGATGACTTGGAAAATTCTTTGTGCGGTTTTGAGAGAATCATGTTTAATAATTTACATTATCGATGTTGAATTTGTTATACACACGCTCATCATAACTTTAATTATTGATGCAATTCTTATGAGAACCAGTCAGGCAATCATCCCCTTTTAAATGGTTTTAATCTCCCATAAGTACGATTTTGTAGCAATAAGCTGCTACATGTGTGATTTTGTAGCAAATTTGTTGTTATAGGTGTATTTTTTACCAAGATGCTACAGGTGTGATTTCGTAGAAAAAAATCACCATTTTGTAGCAAGCAGTCTTAACTTCATAGAAAGAAGTCGTAGAAAACAATGACAATTTTGTAGCAGATCATTATAGGAGATTTTGCAACAGATTGTTTTGAACATAAGAACCATGTAGTCATACAAAGATATTTTAAAATTGTGGTAAGAGATGTGCAATGACCATGATTGAAGAATACATAGCATGTGAACCTTTGAAGAAGAACCTTGAAACAACTTGTCCATGTGTGAGATGATATTTGAAGGTAAATACATAGTGCACTAATTCCCCCAATGTTAATCATAAATTCAATGAAGTACTAAGAAATGTGAATGAAAGACACTTTGAGCATAATTCTCGGTGATGAGAATTAAAATGGCTAATGAGGATTATGGGTAAAAAAAATGGATTAAAGATAGGAAAAATAAGATGTTAAATGATGGTAATTTTGTGGCTCATCATTTACCCTGAACTCAATATTTTGTATCTCCACATGAAACCATGTACCTCTATATAAACCAAGTTGTAAGGAAAAATACGTAATGAAGCTTGATGCTACATATTTCTTAATGTGATGGCGCCAACTTCAAATCATATATCAAGTCATGAAGTCTTCTTTAATTTTTTTCAAGGAAGTAAGGTTAGTGAACACAACACTACAATTATACCCATGTCATCAATTAGGTTGCTTAGTGATCTTCAAATATCCCAGTATCTATGCTGATGTGTCTAGGTGGGCATGAGAATTTATGTTGATATAAGCTACCATGGACTACAGTTGATGGATATGTATCAATTGATAAATGACCTAGATTTTTCTTCTTATTTTTTCACAACATGCCAAAAGAGATTTGAAACATTGTTGTAGTAATATTTGTTGTTGTGGCTGCTAATGAAGATGTTTGCAACATAATTGCTTTTTGTTAATGATATGTAGTGGACAACACTTCTTATGAACTTATGAATTTTAGAACACATCAAATTCATTTGTAACATGTATACAACATATGAAATGATTTTCAATCCACATACCAAATGTAAAATTGTCTTCAATGAATATCAACTTGATTTTTTCTTGATGGAAGCATGCTCTTCTTTCGATCATTTACTTGGTTTGTCCATATTGGTTGCTTCTTTTATGTTGTTGGTTTTTGTGGAGTAAAAACTCTTGTGTCTTATTTTTCTCTTGATACTAGTTCTTGTGTGGTAGTATAAATACCTTTTATTGTTGGTTCTTGTGGAGCAACAATAGAGATTCCTTGATGCTATATCTTGTGTAGTAGCATCAATAGATGTATATATCCTAGTTTCTTTCCTTGAGTAGTTTCTAGTATTTATCATTGCTTGAATAAATAGGAAGGTGTTGGGATGGACATGAACCATGGAAATAAGGTAAGATGATGTCATGGTTTTAGATGGTGTGGTGAAGGATCTGGATTTGACCAAGGGCAGGGATTATATGGGCATGATAAGTTATGGTGTGGTCATTAAAGATAAAGGTGAAAGTCCCCCCCCCCCCAAACTCAAGACATTTTCCGTCCTTGGAAAGCATAAAAAATGGTAGGAAAGTACAACAAAAAAAGAAAGAGGCTTAAGTGTTTTCCAGATACAAATATAGAGTATTCAATGAATCTGATAAATAATTAAACAGAAGAAACATACCTATATCTACCCAAGAATTTTATGAAAATTGCAGCAAGCATATGCTATTTTATAGCAAGTTCTCCATAGATTCCATGAAAAAGAACAAACATATTTGAAAATATTTGTGCCAAGGACTATCAACAAAATATTCTCCTAATTCGAAAATATTTTATTTAAAATTTTTAGGGAAGACTACTTCTAAAACAACTCGTTTTTCTATAATTGCTTGTGAGGCGATAGGCTTTTCCTGCTGGAGAATTTCTTCAACTGATTTTTCTCTCTATTGTTGGTTCTTGTGGAGCAATAATAGGGTTTTCTAAGACTAGTAGTTGTTGGTTCTTATGTGACAATACTTATTTTTTTAGCAATATAGTGGTTGGTTCTTATGTAATAATCACATGAATGGTAGGTGTTGGTTCTTGTGTAACAACCACATGAATGGTAGGAGTTGGTTCTTACATGACAACACCTATTTCTTTAGAAATACAATGGTTGGTTCTTATGTGACAACCACAAAAATAATTGTTGTTGGTTCATGTGTTAAAGTACCAATTTCATCATTATAACTTTTTTTTTATGCTTTTATCAAAATGGAAGATGTGTGAAGTATTATTGAGAATAGAAACATACTGCAAGATCTCCAGCACATTGTCAGATGTTTGAAGATAGAGTAATTGTGCTAGACATGATTAATAGTAGGTAGGAATTATAAGAAACTTCTTATGGATTCATAACAACAATATATGTTTATTCAACAACTAATGATACTAGGAGTATGGCTTATCATTGAACGTGAATCGGGGTTACTTTATTGGGTGGGTTAGGACTAAGTAGAGTAGGAGGTTATGGAGGTGTTATGGAGAAAAGAAGTAGGCTAGAGTTGTGGTGTGATAATAATGGTTTCATGAATGATGTTCTAAGGCTCTTAAAGTTAACAACATAGTAAAATAAAACTTCATGAAATTTAGCGAGCAATTTGAGCTGAGGAAGATGTATGAGCACACCATGGTGCTTCAAATATTCTTGAATGGGGCTTGTGAATCAATGGGATCAATAGTGAAATAATGGGGCTAGAATATTGTAGCATCGATCTTCAATCAATTCTCCATTTTTCTTGTAAATATCCATCTGAAACTTTATTGAATGTCCTTGTAGGTCGATAGTTGGAACAATTCTGTAATGTATCCCTAGGAACTCAAACTTCATGTTGGAATTGATGATGTGTTATAGTGATTGATGGTTGACATTTATGTCAACCTAGGAATGAGATGCATATTATTACTTATGCATACACGTGTTTGGTACTTATGCTTACACATGTTAGTGGTATTTGGTTGTGTATGAATGTTATGGTGGATGAGTGATTATGTAGGGTGCTTGACTATGATTAGTTGCAGATGTTTATGCAGGTTCTCAATTGGTTGCATGTGGTTGGATAAATTTAATAAGGATTTTTCCCATGGTATTCGGTGTGACAGCTTAGTGTTTTACCATGGTATTTTTCTTTGGTATTGAGCATGAGTGAAATATTACCTTAGTATCTGCCCATGGTATTTGTTCGAGGGGAATGAGGAAAGTTTGTTCTATATATGCATGTGGATATTGAGTTGATTTATAAGAATGGATGAAGTAAGTGAGTGAGAGAGTGTTATAGTGCCTTGCATAGATTACAGTACATATGTAACTAAGTTCAGAGTGTGTTATCACATTTCATTCTCGAATTAGAGAGGTCGTTGGATTTCTCATGTCGAGTATTTTTGAGAAACTAGTCTGAAACATTTTGAAACATGGTTCACATGAAGGTGTTGAAGGCATTGGGGCTTCATAACATATCGTGCATAAAGAATTTGGGGGCCTTATAACTAGAAAATTAGTACGAGAAGTAGTTTTTCTCTAGAGTCTAGTGGACTTGGGCGAGGCTCGTAGGTTTTCGTGGCTTCCAATGAATGTATATTCATAGAATCGTGAAAGATGCAATTAGGGAAGCAGCATGGCACAAACATTTAAATAAACTTAATTTCCATAGAAAAAACAAGAACCTTAACCCAAAAAAAAAAAAACTAGGTAAACAACTAAGGATGGCATTTTGAAAAATATTAAAAGTCTTTTCTCAGTGTCACCACCATTCTATATATAATCAAATTTAAAATAGTTTGAATAGATAGATTTTCACTGGTGGATTAATGCACTTGTGCACATATAAAACTTGGTTGATGCTTCTCAAGACGAATCATTTTATACATTGAGGATGGAACTTGTAAAATTGCTTTGCGAATTGCAAGTGGTTGACATTTTCACTTAAAGGAGCAACAAAAGGAGAATGAATTTATTCAGAATGGTATCCTATTCCAACAATGATAAAACCTCGAGCTTCAAGAGCTTGAGAAGAGAAAGGCCTTGAATAACATATACCATGACATGAAAAGAACAAATACCATAAACCAATAGGTTTGGGGAAATAGGGAAAGAGAGAAATAATTCCATTAATCAATAATTATTACACATGTATGGTATCTTATCATATGTTAGATGGACTTCCATTCTCTAGCATTAATGTCTATTCATCTCTTTGATTATGAGGAGCCATTTTCTCTTCTTTAATTGTATGAATGCAAAGTATACACTCACAAATTCTATCTTGTAACCTTAGCACAATTAAATATCCTTAATTTATGTGAAGGAGGATTTGATTTTTACTATAATGTTGGTGCCTCCTAAGGGTTTTTCATAATTATTATCCATTAATGAATCCTGAAATATATATAGTTTATCAACTCTTTGGTGATCAAATTTGACTAAATCAATCGTTCTTTTCAATCATGTACACTTGCATAAATTTTGTTGCATCCATGGGATTGTGTGAGTTTTGATTGTTCAAAAGCATGATAGTGCATGTACAGAGAAGAAATTATGTGGGTGAATAAAACTAATAAAAAGTGATATTTCTCTAATTTTTTTATCAGATCCAATATTTGACTTCCTTGATAGAGCGCCTTATGCGTTTTCAAGAATCAACACAAAATATCTCTATATGATGAAATCAATGTGTTAATATATATATTTACGCAACTTATACTAGTTTCTCCATAGATGCTCCAAGTAGACCTCTTCATGAATTCACTCATTCTAAAAAATGATTGTAACATTGTAGTGGGTACAACACCCCCCATTATCACATGATCTCTTCATAAAATAATTGGGCCCCTATAGAATTTTTCTTAGTTTCTTTTATTTTGATATATTATTATTATTATTATTATTATTATATAGTTTGTAAGGAATTTTCATTATTTTAATTACTTTCTTATGCTTCTCTATTTTGGTAGTGCTTCGCGGATTTTCTATGATTTTCCTAAGTATAGAATCAATTGATATTAATTATTTCCTAAAGGAAAAAAATTCTCTACTATTTAACCTCAAAATCGTTTTGCATATTGCTTAAAATTTTGTTGAAAATGTCTTATTTTATAAATCCGAATAAGATATTTTTATCTTTCTACATATTTATCTTTCCCAGATTCTGGATTTCTAGATGCAAGTTACTTGGATCTAAGATAGGTGTAAGGAAGGGTTATTTTAGATTATGGACTCTTGACTCAAATAATCCATATCCAATTAAACTTAAATATGTTTTTCTCTAATTTTATGGATTTCTAAATTTCAAATATTTGGATTCAAAGCTTTATTTTTCCAAACCTTCCAAAATTTCAATTCTTCTTTAGATAAATACATTTGGAAGTAGTCTAAGGGGCTAATGATAGTCTACATTTTGATATTAAATTATGCCAACATGTAAATTGACATGGCATGCTCATGTGTCACATTATATGGCAACTTATGTGTGGAAGATGACTTGGAGAAATGACATACATCTAGATTTGGAGAATTTTTTTGTGTAATCACTTCAAAATTCTCGAATCCAAGATATCCAAAATATGTTAATACAGATTAGGAGAGTGTTTTTGTAAATCTCATCCAGATTTCCCAAATATCATGTTTTCAGATGTCATTAATGCAAATATCTAGATTAATGAAATTCACCTTTGCATCATCTACTATTTGTCCTTCACATTATATCCAAGTGCTCACATCTATAATATTTATCCCATCTGGATTCCACATGGTAGTAATATGTCCTAACCTACAAGTTATCTAAATCTAGATAACTTGGTCTTCTATTTTTATTAATTTTGGGATTCAGCTTTTATGAATCTTGGTCAATTTTGCAATTAGAATTAAAGAATATGTTACACACTGAAATCCATACTATATGTGGTTATGCATACAAGAAAATTTAGGTGGTTATCTTAAAAATAATCCTTTTGTAAAACATCTACCCCATGAATATGGGATAAATAACGAATTTACAAAACAATTATTCAGGATTATCTAACCATCATTATATGATTTTCTATACACATGAATTCAAATTTCAAGAATCAACCAAGCGTAATAAATTCAAAAGGAATTTTTGGTTAATCAATTGTATATTAATCCATCTTATGATTATGTAAATAATTTTTTTATTCTAATATTTTATTTTTAATATCAATTTACTCATTATGTTAATTCTAATTATTGACTTAGTCCACAGGGCGTAGAGCAGATGGTGATAGGGTCTTCTGTTAAAGCACTCTGTGGTGTAAAGGTCACTGGTTCGAAACTCTGTGGGAAAGAATCCAACCATTTTAAGGGTTTTGAATTTTCCTTACACCCTAGGTATGGTATATGGCTAGACTAGCACACAAATACACTAGGAGTGTTCAACCAACATAAATTTACACAACATAAACATAACAGTAGTGAAACAATAAAGTACACAGATAAATATATGGCACAAAAAACTTCTTATTAGTCCATCAACAATAAATTCATATGGCTCCCATACCAGGGATCGTGGCCCTTTACACATTGATACAAGTCTAGTATACAACATTATACAACCAGGGCTTGAGGTCAAATCCTTTTGACCTTCAATCTACCCAAAACAACAAATAAAAAATAGTTGGCTTACTTGTTGTAGAAATCCTTCACTTCCAGTCCTTTCTATCATCTTTTCCCTAATGTACCTCATTGTAATTTTCCTACAAAAACAACAGAGAAAGGCTCATTTCTTTCTCTATACACCTAGTTAGTCACAATGATTTATCCTTTCAAATACACTACATAACCAACCTCCAATCTACTTGTTTTTTTATTGTTGTAACATGCTTCTTTCATTAACCACCTCACACAGGCTTCTTATTATTCACCACTATCAACAAAGATCACATTTGTCAACCTTACAACAGGTCAAATACCCCTCGACATGTTGTATAAGTCCTCGACTTTCCCTAAGTTACAATTTGGACCTTTTTCCCTACAACCTGAGGTCTCTCAACCTTGTATATACCCTCTTGTTGTTAGACAGAATACCCTTGTACCTCTTTTGTTGTACTTCGGCATATTCAGTGCAGAATACTAAGGCATTTTAGCCCTTTACTATGGATATGGCCCTCCTCCTTCCTCAGAATCGAACTTCAATCCCTTGTTGGACTCTTACTACTCCAACTTGTCAAAAAAATCACTCAAGAATAGACTTCACAATGTGTATTTCTCCACAGATCTGCTTGTTGTTCTATTGGAGGTACTGAAACTTCTTTTGATGGCTAATCTTCCAAAACAGCTTGTAATGCAGCCACATCGTCGGGCCTTGAATCATATGATATTGCTGAAACAATTGATACTTTAAGAAGGTACTCAGAAAGGTACTTCTCATAAATAGCTTTCAAACTATCCAGGCAATCGTTTAAACTGGGTCTAAGTCCAATACGCATCTACATCTGTTGTAAGGTTGGTTGTTGCGTTTCTCCCTTCAAAAGGTGGCAATCATCTTGCCAGATCCTTTTAAGAGATTTAACCACCTTACTAAATTCGTCCTTCCAAACGTTTTATGATAACCGTTGCATTTCGAAAATTTTTGAGAAGTCGAATTTGAAGAGCATTCCACTTGTCCATTTCTTCTCGCGCCTTCCTGTATTTTGCTCATACCTCCTCACAAGTCTCTCCATAACCTTGAGAAAAGCCTTCTTTGATCACCTTCGGGTAAGGTTGGCACGCTTTGCTATAATTCAATTTTTCTCTGGTTGTAATCACTCTCCAACTTCTTCATATTGTCAGAGCGTACATATCGACATCATAGGGTCTACATTTACCTACTAGTTTCAATGGTCCATAATGCAATGCAATGTTAATTGTTGGTTGTTAAAATTATAAGCAAAAAAAACTTTTCCAGAAATTCACCAAATGCTTCCCATGATCCATGGATGACACGTTCGGTAAATGGTCGACCTATAAACCAACTGCGTGCCCACCCCATGAGGTCGCAAATCTTTGTGGAAGTCGCACGATCGGGGGATCGCACCTACTGCGAACTTTCTCGGGCACAATGTATGCAACCTCGCGACTTGGTGGAGGTCGCACAGTCGCGGACTTCCTCGGGCACCATGTTTGTGACCCTGCGACTCAGCAGAGGTCGCGGACTCCCTCGGGCACCAAGTTTGCGACCCTGTGACTCGGAAGAGGTCACACAGTCACACGTTGGGGATGGGTCACATTTTCCATCGCTACAAAAGAAATTCGACTGTGAACTTAGAGTCGTTGCGCGTGCTTCGATGGACCGGTTTTGTCCTGATGCTTGAAACGCAACTATCCATCCACTTTGAATAACGGGCTCCTGCATATTAACCATGCGGAAAATATCTCCATAGTATGTATTGAGGCACGACATGGCTATTATATGTCACTCTCTCTTTGCGAAACAGATGTCAGTGTTTGGAATTTTAGTCCTTTTGAAGTGCACTTATCAACTGGTATGGATCACAGGATTTTTGCATGCGCTTGCGGTAAACCTTACTTCAAAAGCATTAACCCCCTATCCCTCTCGAACTTCCACCACACCACGCTTTAAATATTTTCCACTCGTCAAAGAGTAGATTATTTCGTTGTACTCAAAGCTCCTTATAAGATTCATAAAGTCAAAAGGATAATTAAACCTTCATGCAATTTCTCCATGGCAACTTCGCACATTTTCAACTTACGAGTTTACACGCATCTATTTGAGATCGATTTCACATTTTTGAGGTTACAGATTGAAAATATGATACGACGCCTTCCAAAGGGAAACATGAGAGGTTGATAAATTTATCCTTTTGATTAACCGCACTAAATTATTCCAACTAGGCATTGTAACAACAAGCATAATGGAAATAGAAAAAAGGAAGCCACCCTCCATGTAGAACTTTAACGAGCACAGATGAGACATCTATGCTTTCCATAATGGAAAGACAGGTGAAGAGAAGCAACGTAGCTGGTAAGGAACCTCCCAAACCACAGTCATCGCTATCGATAAGACAGTTGTAACCAGCATCACCATAATCACCACCATCAAATATGCAACAGGAAAATATACCATGTCCTCTTGTAAATGAATATGACCCACTGTATTCCCCCACAAGGGGTTCTTTTGTCAAATGGATTTGCAAAGGATCGCTTGTTGAAAGGGAAACCTGGGGCCTTGCCAATCTGGGAAAGCTAAAATAAATATTGTAAAGCAGGAGGCTCCCTAAGATTACTTCTATGTGAAATATTGTGAGTGAATAGGAACGCAACTGGCAAGTGATCGGTATGACTAGCCTTGCCATAATGAGGACGAAGTTTAATTGTAGTCATTCCTTTAATGAATTTTATAGAGTGTGTACAAATGTGCATAGAAATAGTAAGGATGATACGAACAAGCAAGATTGAAATCATGTGTCTACTGAGCTGGGGTTGGAATATGCTTTGTGGGACGCCTTTCAGGTTTACTTTCATCATCTACCAGAGCCAAACACGTGCTTTCAAAGACTTCCTTTAAGGTGAGATATTCTCCATCCCGGAATATAACTACCTCATCTGGTTCTTCCTTCAATTTTTTATTTGGATAAACATGTACCACACCATCCTTTATTTGACAATACTGCTCACTTTCTCCTTCCCCTCACCTGTTGGCGCATCCTTGTCACCTGCCTTAACGAGGACTTCAACTATAGCCTTAAGTCTCACCTCCACATGGGCAGGGGGCATGTGGATGAAAGTGTCATGTTTCGCAACTGTGGCCTTGTTTTTTAGCTTCAGTTTCTTTCCCTCGGTGTGGTGATGACATTGATGGGTATATCATCCGTGGGATTTACCTGTATGAAACATTATAATATCAATTTTTGGAATCTAAGCTTCTGTGATCCATATAAATTAGTAGAAATTCTTTCGGTAATAATCACATGCAAAAGAACGAGGTCGACGCGTTTCGAACCAACCAGTGTGGTTCATCATCAGGACTATGTGAGAGATCAGATCAAGCAATAAGTATAAATAGATGTAGAGATGGTTCAACTAGCCGTTAGGATAACGGCTAGTTTGACTTAGAAAAAGTAAAAATTCCTTTATATATTTATTTATTTAATTAATTAATTAATTAATTTATATTCTTAATTAATTTATTATTTTTATTTTAATTTATTATACAATTAATTGACCAATTAAATAATACAATGGTAAGTAATTTTAGATTCATCATATTATCTCAATGAGTATCTTTCCAACCTATACTTCTGCAATATGTTCTTCTAGGTAGCCAAATTATGTCTCAAACAAATCATCGATATCATAGTTACCAAATCATAATAGCCTCTAGTCAAGGTGTCAAATTCTGCTACTTGCTCCCTCTGAGGTCAACATCCCTTTACATGTTCCATCTTCATAATGTGCTATATTTCTTCTTCATGCTCTTCGGTTTTCAATCATTAATCACTGTGTTCTTGGAACAAACCAATCAATAGTCTTTAATATCATATCCATCAAGGTCTTTACAACTCCCTCTGAAGTTGTCATTACTATATTTCTTACATTCTTAAAGAGACCATATCGGATGTTAATCAATATCATCATGTGTTCTACTCATCTATCATGCTTCTATATATCAAATAACCATATGGAAGAGTCTTGAATTTTCAAATTTAACCAATACATACCATGCTTATGCTTTCAAGTATGTTTTTGCATCCACCTCTTCCTTCAATACTCTCTGAAGATATGAATTTACATTCTAATGAAGAGCCCTTTTCTAAAGATATGCATGACTATTATTTTCATATAGCCATTTAGTTGACTTCCTTTTGAATGAACAACTTCTTTAACTTTCTTTGAAGATGATATCTAAGATGGGATTCCCTCCTTAAGATGGGAGACACTCCAATTATGCCCTCATGCTGCAACTTGATATCTTCTTACCTTCAAGCTTCTTTAATGCTTGCTTTCATAATCTTCAAGTGGAATATACTCCTGCCATGCCAGTATGATTCTTCTATATGTTGAAGAATCCTCTTATAACGATGGTTTTGTTAATGTGGAGCATCCTTGTGATCCTTAAATCACTGCTTCTAGATCAACATGATACAATGTAGTTGTTGCATGAACTGTGAAGTGCTAGATGGTCCAAATCCTTCTTTCTAGATGACTGCTTCCAATAAAATCAAACTGACTATGTAGACTATAATTCTTCCAATGCTATAAGCTTCTTTCCATGATGCCATAATTTGCAAAATCCAAGGTTCTTCTACAAATGTAACTGCATATGCTACTCTAACTTCCATCTTCTAATAAAAGAGAAAAACAAATTGTTAGTAGACCTGACAACGGTGGAGTTCTTCAATAATAAAGATCCATATGATTTTCATTCTTCGACTTCTTTTCAGGTTCTTCATTTTTTTCAGCAATATGAGCTCCACTTCTTTCCTTCCTCTTCTTGTTCTTCTAGTTTTAAGGATCCTTGAGACAATCCCTTCTAAAGTGCCCATATTCATTGCACCCAAATATCGTGTCTTCCACATCGCTGATTATTGTTTTTGTACTTTAGATGAGGTTCAAATCTTCCAAATTTTCCTAACTTCTTCTTTGATCTAGCAGCAAAAGCTTGAAACTTTTCATAGATAGGTTTGGTGTCATCATTTGCTTTCAATCTTGTTTCTTTTAGAATACACAAAGCCCATATCTCATCGAAGTTTGGAGTATCCTTTCTTGAATAAACGTTGGTCACAAAACTACTCCATTTTGAAGGTAAAGCATTGAGTACACAAGTAGTTAATTCAGAGTAAAAAATGACTTCTCCAAGCCCTTGTAGTTGAACTTTCACTTCTGAGATTTTTATAAGATATGAGGCAAAGTCTTCATCTTTTGATAACTTCGCCATGTAAAGTCGATTCCTCAAGGATATTTTCTGACCTGTAGTACTGACTACATATAGTTTTACCAATTTTTCATAGATCCCTTTAGATCTGCCCAAATATACAACAAAGGGAATGAGATGATCTTTGATGGACTCAATGAGAATTATTTGAGCCCTAACTTCTCCTTTATTGTACTTGGCCAATTCTTGAGTCTTATCCTTATCTGGTTTTGTAGCTTTGCCACCAATTCTTGAGTCTTATCCTTATCTAGTTTTGTAGCTTTGCCTAGAATGTGATCCATGACTTCATTTTCTATGAGCATCAAATCAATTATCTTCTTCCATGCTTGAAAGTTTCATGACCCATCAAGTTTTTGGCCTTCCTTGCAAATGAATTCATTTGATTTGAAGATTGAGACATGGAGTGAAATGAAGTACTTGTCAAAATAGCAATGTGCTTGAATGAAAATGATGCCTTCTTGATGCTTCCAAATATTTTGATGATTCCAAGAGTTCTTCAAAGATGTCCTTGAATGATGACTTCTAGGATCGCTGACACGATAGTATCTTCAAGTTGCTTCAAAGATGAATGATGATACTTCCAAGAGTGTAGATATGTGTCCAAGAATATCAATGCTTCTTAGGTAATGTCTTCTACGAATGATGATCAAAGAGCTTCCAAGAGAGAGAGATTGATAGTTGATGTAGTGGTCTAAGTTTAAGATGAATGATGGTTTTTGAGTTTCCTTCATTATGCCCTTCCTTATGTCCTTTTCCAAATGATGTCCTCCAAATTAGCTCAAATGATTGTTTGTAGAAACGTCTTCTCCTTATGCCAACATGAGTGATCTTCAAGTTGCCTTCTCTTCACCTTAGCTCTGATAACATGTTGAGAAATCACTAAGGCAGCTAATTAGGGTTGATTTCTCTTACTTGATTATTGCTTATGAATATATGTTAGCTTCTTATGACTTTATTATGTTCACTTCATCAAAAAATTACCAAAACGTAAACATGAAGATCACAAGAAGACAATGAACACAAGATGTAGGCTCCAAGTCAGGGCAAAACACCACAAAGGGGAAAATCCAATCAACTCTTCTCTTCTTATAGAATCAAATCAAAGTGAGAAATCCAAGACCAAGACCAAGACCTTTACATAGACCCAAGTCAACCCTCCTTCAAGCCTTCCTCAATCAAGTCAAGTCCAATCAAGTCAATGAAGGTCAACTTCTTTCAGTCAAAATTTCGGCCCTGCAACTTCGTAGAGTTGCCCCAACACCTTTGCAAAAACATAATTTCAGCCTTTTAGCTCACAAAGTTTCCCCAACTCTTCGCACATGTGAACAAAGATAAAATTCAATTTTTCTTCCTTCTTAGATCTTCACTTTCTCTCCTTTGATTCTTGCTCTTTCTTCTTTGATTTTCGCTTGCTTTCTTGCTCTTTCTTACACAAAAATCGAAGTTGCCAAGTGATGACCAAATTTGGTCGAACTTCTCTCTATATATACACATATAAGAGGTCGAATAAGTCCCTTCCAAGGCCAAGTTGGTCTTGTGGAGACAAAATTGACTATTTTCACTCAAATATATGTTTTTTTACTTTATTTCAAAAGTCCAAATGGGACTCAACTCCAGTACAACAAATTGACCTATGACAAATATTCTTTTGACTCAATAAACCCTAGAAGCATGAATAACATGCTTGACTAATGAAATAATAATAATAATTATTTTTCTTCTTTTATTTTTTCATGGAAAATACAATGATACAAATACAATAATAATTATAAAGGCCAAACCTAGTTACATGTTCCAACACCCTAAATTCCTAAATTCACCTTGTAAATATTTGTCCAAAGTTCAAGGCCTTTTTCGACAATGTGAAAAAAGACAACCCATGCTTTAATGGAGCAATGGTGCCTCCTTCGCCAAAACATCTTATGGATCACCTTCAAACTATCCCTACACAAGGTGAAAACAATCTAGTAGAATTAAAGGACAAACACCTCATTAAATCCTTAACCTGAAGAGAAAGGTGTCCAAAGTGGATGTATATTAAGATTCCAAAGTGATTATAGGCTTGTACAAGGCACCATGCAAATTAACAACATTCATCACCAAGTGAGCATGACAGAGAAAAAAGCAATGTTCATTCAATCATGTTTATAGAGCATTGAATTAAGAGGAAACGCCATTAGCAAAGGAAGTAATGGATCTAGAAGAGGACAAGTTGGACATAAGAGTAAACCCTAGAGAGAGGCCCAAGGAACCTCTCTTCCAGGTGCCTTTTATAATTTAGTTACTATCAAGACACTTGGGAACCATATGGGTTGGTTGTCTATTTTGTTATGAAAATTTTGTATGAAGACAATAACCCTAAAGTCATTATTGAAATACAGTATTGAATTGCTAGTGCAAAAATGAATACAAATGTCATCATCCATGCTTGTATCTCATTCAAAACTAATACAAATATCATCATTCATGCTTCTTGTAGCTCATTTCTTAGCTAGCAGATTGATTAACATAATTTTATAAATAGTATGTCAAAATTAACCAAATGGCAATTCGATATGCATTGTAATTGCATCACAAAACAGTGGGACTAGCACTATGTGTGTTACTATTCTAATCAATTTTTTGGTTATGATATTAGCTACCATAAATGTTGGAGGACTTTTTGTCCCCTAAAAATCATCTTATTCTACCAAAGTCTTACTTTAATATTTAATTTTGGGCTAATTATAACTTAAATTATGTACCACTTTGAATTTCAGCAAGCACTTCATTGTATTTCAAGATGAAATTGGCAATTTACAAACTTAACAAATGCAAGTTATAATGTCTAGCTAACTACTTGTGTTTTGGTAGTCTGATATCACCCCCACGGATTCCTCTCATGCTTGAACATTTGTATCTTCTAAAAATTAGCGTCCCTCGTGGGAAATAAGTTTGACATAAATTTAGTACAGAAAACAATTATATATAGCATCATTAAGATTAAAATGTTTAAACCAGGTTGCACGAATAACCTAGGTTGATGAGGACAAGGCCCTAATTGGCCTTAATCCCTGGGTTGGAAGTGAAAACAACCATAGATAAACTATACCACTCATCCATAATCCCAAATCAAAGGTTTCTTCCTTCTTCAACATATTGCAAGAGGGCAAACAATAAACTCTCTTGGAACTAGTGGTTGGGAACAAGGAGTTTCATACCCTTATTCAAGGTTGAAGTCTTATAGACATCACCTCACCTGGTGCCTTAAAGTTATTCCCATATTGATCTTTCATCTCAGGATAAACACGAAGGTGCATAGCGGTATGGGGTGAAGTTCATGGGATTAGGAAGTTGAGATTCTTGTGGACATATTATGGAGCTAAGCCCACCCCATGTTCTCCTTGAGCTCTTCTTTTCTTATTTATGATACAGAGGCAAGTTATCCAACCACCCTTGCACCTCTTCGTTCACCATTAACAAGGAAACAGCATCGTACACTAATATGTTGAGTGTTTTTGTAGTATGAACATTAACAAGGAAACAACATCGCGCACTAATATGTTGAGTGTTTTAGTAGTATGAATTATTGTTTCCTCCCACACTTTGGTTCATCTGAAACCAACAAGGAGACTTAGGAAGAAGAGTTCATCACAAAACAAAGTAGCTTGAGCTCACAAAGAAGACCATGGAAAATTTTAGGGGCTAATATTCGCAGATGGGCTAATTTTCCATGATTTTTCCAAAAAAAAGATTCACCAATTTCCATTTTTCTTAAAAATGATTCGCCCAAATTTTACAATATAAAATTATTGTACATTAAAAATCGCCAACATTATATAGAGAGTACATATAAAATCATTATAAATTTCAAGAATTTTACAAATACATCAATAAATATTTTATAGTTTGCATATTAGGTACTAGAGAGATTCGCCAATTTTTTAAACTTCAAAATAATTTTCCATCTTTAAAATTACCCCTGAAGAAGACCCCTTTATAACCAAGAGTGATTCACATTTTCATAGAGTAGAAAAGCTACCCTACAAGTTCATGTCAGAGATTTAAATGACTCCAAATAATTCTCATGTTACAATAGAGAAACTTTATCCGATGCCTTGTAGATTTGGGCAAAGGGATAAACATGGATGAGTATAATTCCAACATAAAAGCAAAAATGGGAAGGAAAAAGAAAATAGTGGCCTTATTGGAGAAATCGGTGGCTCTACATAAGATATTTGATAAGAAACTTTATCCAATGCCTTGTAGATTTGGGCAAAGGTTTAAACATGGATGAGTATAATTCCAACATAAAAGCAAAA
The DNA here is from genome assembly GCA_034641835.2 of Pinus albicaulis. Lineage (NCBI taxonomy): Eukaryota > Viridiplantae > Streptophyta > Pinopsida > Pinales > Pinaceae > Pinus > Pinus albicaulis. The sequence continues at coordinate 660,172,698 of CM076577.1, forward strand.
ATTGGAAGGAAAAAGAAAATAGTGGCCTTATTGGAGAAATTGGTGGCTCTACATAAGATATTTGATAAGAAACTTTATCCGATGCCTTGTAGATTTGGGCAAAGGGATAAACATGGATGAGTATAATTCCAACATAAAAGCAAAAATGGGAAGGAAAAAGAAAATAGTGGCCTTATTGGAGAAATCGGTGGCTCTACATAAGATATTTGATAAGAAACTTTATCCAATGCCTTGTAGATTTGGGCAAAGGTTTAAACATGGATGAGTATAATTCCAACATAAAAGCAAAAATTGGAAGGAAAAAGAAAATAGTGGCCTTATTGGAGAAATTGGTGGCTCTACATAAGATATTTGATAAGGGGACGCACAAAGATGAAGCCCTCAAATGTAGACTGGTGATACTCCAGAATACTCAATGTCCCATAGGCTATTTTTAGCCTCGTGGACATTAAAAAATCTTTCTTTCTTTCTTAAAACGCTCAAGTATTGGTGGACGAATAATCAGGTCCACCAAGCATGAAGAGGAACTCTCCTAGTGCATGAACATCTGCAAGCTCTTCCCAGCAACAAGTTTGAAAACATAGTGCTTTTATTTGGTGGTAATTTGTCTACGTAGCTCTACTATCTTTGCTTCTTTAGAATGTGTGAATGCATAGATTTTGTGATTGATTTTATAAGTCTCGTGTCCATTTTTTGCAACCGTTCTAAGACCGCATTGTTCTATAAACCCTGATTTGGTTTGCCTAGTTAATGTGTGTTGTACCTACAACTCAAAGCGATCGCAGTATTGATATATAAATAAAATTGTATTTTTCTCAAAAAGGGCATATCTTCCACTATATATCTTATTGAGAGCTGTAAATTAGCCATTATGAAGATAACCGGATCAAATGTCGCAAAATAATTTAAGCGTTGTTCAGATACATGAGCGGATAAGACTTGCAACCATATTTCAAGCTTTGCAAAACAAGTTCTAATAGACATTTTTATGTCTTCCAAAGTAAAATATCTTGCAGTGATGAATGACAACCTACGGTAGTCTTCATAGAGAATATAGTACAATTGATTTGCAATTAAGTAGCAAATACTAGTACTCGGGAAAACAAAGCAATTAAACCTGGTGTAAATTAAGAATTTCAAAAACATCGTAATCCAAAAACATTCCAACCTTCAAACGCAATGTCCTTACAAAAAATTCAAACCAACAAGGTGGCTCTTACTAAAAATTCATGCCAACAGTATGTCTCTGACTCTATTAGTGAAATAATAGTTCATGTCTCTTATATAATACAAAAGTTTATGGCTTCACATAATCATGTAAAATCCAACTCATAGCCCTAACGTTCGACCTCTCTTTTGTGGATACATACAGGGTGATTATTTGCATCTCTTCCCAGGAAAAAATAATCTGCACCTCATAATGAAAATTCCCATCCAGATGTATATTCCATTTAAACAATTAGAAATTAAAAGAAAGCGCAAAGCAATGTTCCAACAATGGTTTCTTCAGCAGTTTGCTTGCTCAAATATGCCATTTTTCCAAATCCGAGTGTGAGGTACATACGCAAAAAACAAGCCATCCAAGAAAGATGTTCCAGCAAAATGGATTGCAAGTTTGACACTACTGCTGTTAAGTTAATCGTAAAAAGACCATGGGGCATTAACAACCATAAAATCTAAAAATCAATCACAATAAAAAAACCTGAATTTGAATCAATGGCATGGAAAAAGAAATCAAAAGAATTATGTCAGTCGCAAAAAGAGTCGGGCACTATTATCACCCTTTGCTTATATTCTAGACCCACTAAGAACACTCCCTTTAATGCATATTTTTACGGCCTTAAGCTACAATCTTGATGTACTTTGAAATAGTTTTGCTAAGCCCCTTAGTATTGTCTTCCAATAAGTTCTACAGATATATTTTCTTGGAACTCTTAGCCTAGCTAATTCTTGGAAAAGCTTATCCTCCCCATAAAAAATAGATAAACACATTCTAAGGCTTTCCTTATTGTATGACTTAATGGAATTTATTTGGCAACACTACCTTCATTCTGTTTTAAGGTAAAAGTTTTCAGGTGAGATTCCACCGTAAGAGATTGGTCATCACAAGGATGATGATATATACATCGAAAAAAAAGGCACTGAACACATATAGCAGTAATGAATACTGCTTGAAATGGTCTTTGCTTCAAATTTCAATGGAGATAAAAAGCCACCTCTAAAAGCACTTGGAACAATTATCATCCCAATAAAACTGCCAAAAGCAGCCTCCAAAACTTAATGGTGGAGTATAAGTAATTAGTCTGCATTCACGTCCTGAAATGAATAATGGCAATGAAGGTAGAGAGATCAGATCACCAAAATGTATTAAAGAATTGTATATAAAATTTGCCATAAATTCAAAGTTGACGAGTTACAAAGTACGTTTTTTAAGTGCTGTTATACGTACTATTATGGTTTCAAATTACATCGACACTAAATAAATGGGAGACAATTGTCTGCATCACATCTACTTAAACCTATGAACACTCTAAAGCATGAAGCATTTTCATAATATCAATACAGAGAGGAGAGGTAAAGGGATTTTGTAGTCGCAGAAGCATTTCCAAGAAACAATGAAACACAAATGCATGTAAAATATTGTGCTTATTGGCATGTAACATTAACTTGGGGAATTATTGGTAATTTAAAAAATAACCATTTGCAGAGTTTTGAAGCAAAAGCATCAAACAAAGGCTAACATTTACTCTGTAGTCTGTACATGTCTCATATAATGAATTATTACATTGTCTTTTCCATGTTACTCTCGAACCACTTTTGGTAAGCTTACCTATATTCCCCTCAACATGAGAGTATAAATTAATAACTGTACATAAATTCAGAATAAGGAATGAATATTTCAATCCAGCTAAAAGGGTGAAAAAATATTGGAAATTTGGAACTCTATATCAATCTCATATGTAAACTGTACAATGCACTCTCAGCCCAAAGGTCACCGGTATCTGTAATGTTGATATTGTGATAAAATACCCATAGGATTTTACTCCATTGGCCCATCATATAAATTAACCTGCAGGGTGTCAAAACATTTCATGACCCAACTAAAGAAAACGACCCTAGCTTTTGCTTTCACATGTAAGAACAGGATGAACACGTTGACAACATGCGTATATCATTTAAAGGGATTGCGAAAATTACTATAGCTTGTCAGCTATTCTTCCCAAAGCATCAGCAAGCTTTCCCAAAACTCCTACCAAACTATCTGCATGGTCCCTTCTCTGATTTCTATCCAATTGGCAATTCAGATTCTGTGCATCCACATGTGCACTCAACACCCGGCTGTTTCTTTCCAAAACAGCAATCAACTGATCTTTCAGCTCACTGTCACTTTCTCCTTCAGAAGAAGTTCGCTTCCTCTTTTGCCCAGAGGCACAAGAGGTCGTTCCTTTCTCAGCAACTGGAGTTGGCACCTTCTCAGTTCTAACACCTGGATTGCAATAGAGAGGCATGGAATAAGTGTGTGCTTATGATTTGGCATTTGGAAGCCCTAAGAAGAAGCAGTATCATAATGCACAATGCCACCTGTTAATATGATCCTAAGAAGCTACGTTAAGCCAAGTTTCCAGTATGTGGGTACACATACCCAATAAAAGTCGAAATCACCCCACAATTGTAGGGTATTGCAGGGTTTTAGAACATGAGGGACACTGCCCAAATATATAAAAATATACTAATGATTAAAATTTCAATTTTTAAACTAAACATTCTGATTGAACAATGAAAACAATAACATGATAACATCGCGATTCAGGATTCACATGGCCCATTTGCATATTTCAATATCTAATGAATCATTGTATTTCAGACTTCTCATGTTTCAAAGTGCAAACAAACGTTGCCATGTGTGAAATAGGAGAAAAAACTTAAAATACCGCTGTTACAATTTCCCAAGCCCACTGAAATGCTGCTAAGTCAAAATAAGCTAAGAAATCCTCTCCAATGCCACAAGAATGTCCCTTCAATGGCTTCAGTTTTGAATCCAATAGAAACACTCCCAAAATCAGCAGCTGTTATGAGTTTTCATCTCCAAACCAATGCCCAACACCAAACGAATGCCTAGCACCAATAAATGCTGAATCTAATGGTGAACATTAGTCTTTTTTAGCTTTAACAGATGGTAGAAGTGTTGGTGGGACCCATTGGAAAAAAGGGCTGGAGGGAATAGTTCATGTTGTGCATGTTGGTCCCATGCCAAGGTATACACGGACGTTCATCACCTTACCGGGTACACATGGGAATCTGGGATGCAAGCATAAGGGATGGGTACACACCCCCTATGAACCCACCCATTTCAGGTATGGCTGGTTTGCAGTCAGGACATACCCATGTCCCCAAAATGGCATCCCGGTACAAAGAGTGTACCCAAGGTGCAGGTACAAATGCCCATTTAACATTGTATTAGGGTTTGGTGTCATATTTATTTTCATCTTCCAGGACTAATACTAAGTTGTCTGTTCAGTGTTGCTTAAAAGTATGCATAGCGGGATATGTCAGAATCTTATGCTTGCATTATACATAATTTCAAAGGGTCAGATGCATTGAAACAGTGTGTTCTTCTCAAGTGATAGTGCAGCGGTGTGCCCTAGCTGATTAAGGTGGTGTTTAAGCCTTCAATACCTTCCCCAGAAAATAAGCTCAGCTGCTTTTTTGGGGACCCTCCCTTCATTCCTAAACTTGATTAACATATTTTGTTAAATGGTTTCCACGTTGATCATTTGCTTATGGAGTGCTTGGAATTTTAAAATGTTCAGGATTAAGACAATATTTGTATAAAACATCATTTTTCCACCATCAATGACTCAGTTATTTTTTTGCCAATTTATATTCTGAGAGCTTATAATGCAATGCTTTATTCTTTCAATAGATAAAATCTCTTTGGAATGATTGAATGATTTATGAAAATGTCTAATTCATTGGCTCATAATTAAGAAAATTATGATCTTTGCCCAAATTTCTTTAATATCTTTTAAAAAGTTTCGACCTTGATTTTTGAAGTTTTCAATTTTTGTTATGACCCTAAAAAGTTAATTTATGATTAAATTTTCAGCACCTTTTCTATTTGAAGTTTTGTTTTGGCCCAACTCCGTTGGCACATTCCTGAAGTTAGAAGTTTTATTTCGGCATGACTATTGACCATTTTGCAGAGTTTAAAATTTTACAATAGCCTAGTAAACTCTTTCAAAAGGATTGTCAAAACCATTGACACTTTTCAAAATTTCAAATTTTTCAATCGACCCAATACATATCAACAACTTTCAAAGTTCAATGTTTACAAGGGCCTTGATGAGCATTCTCATCGGAACTTTTTCAAATTTGATATTATTAAGTCCCTCAATACGTTGCGGGGCTGTTGAAAAATGTAACTAGTGTCAGCCTTCATAATTGTATTTGAAATGTAATTGTCAAAAGAAAGAAAAATAAATTTTATTATAAAAGAATTTGACTTATTAAAGCATGGTTTTCATGCTTGGGTCAATGGTTGTTAGGTAAAAGCCTCCATTGTAGGCTTCTAGGGTTTATGTCAAGTGTCCTTGTCCATGTCATAACGTAAAAGACCCTTCCTGGGCTTTTGTCAATCAAGAAAGAAAAATAATTTTATATACAATGTCTTTTAGGCCGCCTCCTCCACCAAGTCGACCTAATTAGAGAGGCAGAAACCACTATAAAAGGGCAACAACTCAACTCATTTGGAGCACTGGAGGCAGAAAAAGGGTGCGAAATTCAAGGAAGAGGAAGGAAACCCTAGCAAAGGAGAAGGAAGTCTTTGTCAAGCATAAAAGTCAAAATTTCTCTCTCTTTGTCTCACACATGCGAAGTTGTTGGGTTTGTGGAAGGGCTGAAATTGCAGTACTGTAGCTGGGCCGAAATTCTGAAGTAGATGGGGGTCAAAATTCTGGATTGTTGCTGGGATGAAGCTGCTGGACAAAAAGAGACTACTAGAGTTTGCTGAATCATCTTGGAAGGCTGGCTTGGTGGAGGAGGAAGGTCTTTTGGTTCTTAGGTCTTGGTTTATCTCAATTTGATTTACTAGTGGAAGAGTTTGACTGGGTTTTTCCTTATAGAGGGGTTTTAGCCCTGGCTGAGTGCCTACATCTGGTGTCGTTGATCTTCGTGTTTTGATTTGATCATTGTTTGATGAAAAGAAGATAAAAGAACAACATAAAAAGATGTTAATAAGACTACAAGAATATCACAAGTAATTATCAATATAAGAGAATCTTTGTGCCTTTCTGATTTTCTAACAAGGGCCATCTTGAAATTTAACTTTCTAAACACCCCAACAAGCTTTAAATTGATTTCATTTTCTAACATATCAGTGACCTTTGAAAGTTACACTTTTTTACTATCCCAATATGTATCGTGGCCTTTTCAAGCTTTAACATATTAAACTTGCAGCCCCTTTTCAAACTTTGAAGTTTATCTTTGGTGCAATAGCTTTGCTCTCCATTTAAAAATATAGACTTTTGAAAATCATCGAATTAATTTTTTCCCATTGCAAATCCACTTCTACAATCAAAAAGAACTGTACAATGAATACACAGGATCTTCTTGGGACTAGGAAGAGATTTTATAGACATTAGATATAATTTCTCCCATTGTTATAAAAACAGAAGTGTTAATAGGTCTTTGTCATGAAAAATTCAATCAATCATGAAATCATCAGGTAAGTGACAAAGCTTTTGTTTTTCCATATTGTTTCATTAGGCTAAATTGTTTGAATTCAAGATTATTCCTGTTCATTCCTTCTACTATTAGTTAATTTATTTGAAAATGAAATGTAAGCTGTAAAAATATCCAGCCCTGGGTCACTGTTGTCCTTATATCTCAATAGGAAAATAAATTTCTGAATTTAATTAACATGGAAATCAATTTCAGGCCATGGCATCAATTGCACAATAGCTGGAAAAGTAGTGAAAGCATAAAAAATTCCATGCATACATAGGTAAATTCTCCTTCAAAATCAGTTTTTCATTCATTATTCGAAGCTTGCAAGGAAACCTCCACAGTCTGCCAAACTCGCAGCTGTGTGGTTCATCAAAATCACCTTAGACACAGATCTGCCCAAAAAATCGAGAAGAAACAGCCTCAAGGAAGACTGTATGATTTGCTGTGCAGATTCATACGACTGTACAGATATGTTGTACAACTCTGTGCAACTGTACGGATCAGTAACTGATCTAGCTTATACTCTGGCCAATATGGGTAGAGAAAGCATTAGACAGGACTGCATGGTGATCTTGAGAAGAGCGAAGCCTCAAAGAAGAAATATAGGTAAGGAAGAATGCCAGGCACTTAATAACCTTAGAAGCAACACAGACTTAGTGCTCTTGAAAGCTGACAAAAGTGGGGCCACTGTGATTATGAACCATGAGGATTAAAAGGTGAAAAGGATTGAACACCTCATATTGAGTGGTAGTTAAAGGAAGTTGGCAAATAACCTGATAGTGAGAATAACAGGGGAAGTCAGAAAGGTAATAAAAGGATCCAAATTAGATGAAAGAACCAAAAAGCAATTGCTTCCTAGACATGAGATAACCCCAAGGATTTATGGTCTGCAAAAAATACATACAGATAGAATTTCTCTCAAACCAATTGTTGATACAATCAGTTCTCCTACTTATGAACTAACGGAAAATGTAGTCAAGATTCAAGGTCCCTTGGTAGGCAATACTGAAGTGTTACATTAAAGATTCCAGTGACCTACGAATTATTAAGAACGCAAAAGTAGAGCCTGGGGATATCCTTTTCAGTTTTAATGTTGTTTCTCTGTTCAATAAAATACCCCTCAATCAAGTGGTTTAGATTGTCAAGGACATTATTGACCCTAAAATAGCAAAGCTACGAGAAGTGTATCTCCACTAAACGTTATTTAGCTCTCAAGGAAAATTCTATGAGAAAATCAGTGGTATAGCAATGGGATTCCCTATTTCTTCCATAGTTGCAAATCTCTTCATGGAAAATCTTGACAGAAGAGCGTTGGATGCTTGTCCCATAAAGCCAACAAGATGGAAGAGATATATAGATGACACCGATGTGATATGGATATATAGATGACACTGATGTGATATGGCCCCATTGGCAGGACGAACCTAACAATTCCATCAAGCAAGTTAATTGTCTCTTGGAGGCATAGTTTTAAAAACCGGCCAGTTTGAACCAGTAATCAGTCAAACCAATCAGTCAGGAGGGTTAGGGTATTGAACTGGTAGAAAAACCCAGTTGGAAGGCCAATTTGTACCAGTTTGGTCCATCCCAGTAAAAACCAGCACGTTAGACCTCATGTGTGGGGGGAGTCCAAGACCTCCATTGGTAGGTTTTCGGGTGATTTTGGAGGAAACCGAGCATTATTTCCCTCCCAAAACAGCCCCCCCTTGGCAATAAAATCAACCCTCCCCCTCAACCTTAAACCTAAACAAAATGCCTAACTCAACCCTAGCAATGCAAGCAATCAATGGTAATGTTGAATTTTGAAGTAAAAGTTGACATTTCCTTTATCAACTTTCCTTGATCTTTCCATTTTATTGCCATTTCCTTTATCAACTTTCCTTGATCTTTAAAAGCCTAATTCAACCCTAGCAATGCTAGCAATCAATGGTAATGTTAAATTCTTGAAGTAAAAGTTGACCTTTCCTTTATCTTTCCATTTTATTGACATTTCTAGAAAAATTATGATCTGCACCCTTAACCCAGTTTACAAGTTTGCATGTGTTGTTTAGACCCAACCCACATGTTTTGTCATGTTGATATAAATTTCAGTATGCATTAATTGTAAACATTCAAAGAATACTTCTACTATTCACTTTCCTATCAGCTGAAAATTAACACAATTTTAGCAAGCATTCACATATGTGAGACATTCACATTTCTGTGCTGCTATTTGCCTTGAAAATCATGCTGATTGTATCCTTGGTTTTCGTGCCTCCCCTTGAAAATTGTGCCTCCTATGGCTACCTTCCTCCTAGAAATTCGAGCCCTCCTCTTGCTGCAAATTTTCCTTGAAGTTTGTCTTCTCCTCTTCTCCTCATGCTCTCTCAAGTGTGAAGTGAAGAATGAGCCTCCCTTTTCTCCTTTTGTCTCTTAGAAAAAAATTGAATCCCTAAACCTAGGATCCAATGGATGAGATTTAATTTCCAAATCTCAAGATGTGTGGTTGAGATTAACACTCTCAATTGACCCCTTAAAAGCCTCCTAATACCTTTTTCAAGTTGTGTACCTTTTTCTATTTTTCTCATTAAGTGATTTTTCACCTCACTTTAATATTAGAAAAGTACACTATGTACTTTATTAGTATAAGTGACTTTACTACTAGAAAAGTACATGGTACAACACTTTTAAATACCTTTTCCACTAATGACATTAATATAACTGATAAATGTCACCAAGACAAAAGTTATTAATGTGTCTACTAGGCTAAAAGGGATAAATCCTTAGTAACACCCCTACTTGGTACTATTTCCAACACTCCCTCTTACCGAGGAAGGTGTTGTTCACCACTCCCATCCTATCTCTGAAGAAACCAATCTTGCCTCTTGGCAAAGACTTGGTGAGAATGTCTGCTACTTGCTCATCAGTGAATATGTACTCAAGCTTCACTGAACCCAATCTTGGATGAAGTGATTTTTGATCTCTATATGCTTTGACCGATCATGAAATACTGGATTCTTAGAGAGTTTAATACAACTTTGATTGTCACAGTAAATTGTAGTTGATCTCAACATCTAACCAAATAGACCATGAAGCATATTGCAAATCCATAATGCCTCGCACCCTGCCTGACTAGATGCCATGTACTCTACTTTTGCGCTACTCAATGCCCCTGATCTTTGTTTCCTGCTGAACCATGACACAATTGTCGAGCCCAATGAGAAACAAAATCTAGAAGATCTCTTCTAGTCACTGACACTGCCAGCCCAATTTGAGTCCGTGCAACCAATCAATCTGACTCCATCACATCTGACATAGTCCAACCCATAATCCACTATGCCCAGTAAGTACCTCAACACATGTTTTGCAACCACCCAGTTTACTCTCTAGGGCTCCATCATAAACTAACTCAATGTGTTAACTGCAAAACAAATATATGGTCTAGTGTTGACTAGATACATCAATGAACCGATCAACTGACGATACAAGGTGGGATCAACCAACTCAGAATCAGCATCATGAAGCTTCTTCCAGTTGGTGATCATAGGAGTAGCCATAGACCTGCAACCATCCATATGAAATCTCCTCAAGCTATCTCCTGCATACCTACCTTAGCTCACAAAGATGTACCATCAGCCCCTTACTAGTCATGTCAAACTCTGAAGCAAGATCTCTCTTGCAGTGTTGGATGAGTTTGTCCCCCCCTCTAATAAACAAGTTATCCACATACATTACCAAAATGAGTGGATCGTCACCTACCAGGATAAATTATAGGTTTGGATCTACATCACTCTTCTGGAAGCCCATCTGCTACAAGCTTAGTCACTGGGTTCAGCGAACTTAATGGTTGAAGTTCGAAATTCGCCGAATTTGAACCGAATTCAAACAAATTCGAATTTGTTCGCCGAACTTCAAGCCGAATATGAAGGTGAGCTTCAAGGCGAACACGAATTTTAAGCCGAACATCAAAATTCGGGTAAAAATTCAATTTTATTCGTTTAGCTGTTAGGTTTTGGCATTCGCTTTCATGGTTTATATGTGGAAATGATGTAAATGTTTGAGCAATAATCCTATCAACTATGTGTTTGCAATGTGCATTATGCACTTTGAAAATTGACCTGCTTATTTATTTATGTGCATCATATTTATCTTTCAACATGCTTAAATTTGTTATATATATATATATATATATATATATATATATATATATATATATATATATATATATATTTCAAATTTCTATATGTTGAATTTTATGCCGAACTTTATCGGCAAAATTTTAGGTGCTGAATTTTATTCGAATTTCAACATTGTTGAACTCGAACACGAACATGAACCTGGTGACTTAGGCTGCAAGTAGGCATCTATCCTCTCGTACCATGCCCTTGGTGCTTGCTTCAGTCCATACAAGGCTTTCTTCAGCATACATACATGAGACTCCCCCCCATGCAACTCAAAGCCCATAGGTTGCTCAATGTACACCTCCTCCTATATAACACCATTGAGAAAGGCGGTCTTCACATCCATCTGGTGAATCCTCCAACCCATCTCAGTTGCTATAGATATCAGTAGTCTAATGGAAGTATAGAGAGCAACCGGTGCAAACGTCTCCTCATAGTCAACTCCCTCTACCTGTGAGACCCCCCAAGCCACAAACCGAGCTTTGAACTTGTCCATGTTGCCATCTACAGCATGTTTGATCTTATAGAGCCACCTAGAAGTCACCACTGACTTCCCATCAGGACATGGCACTACCTCCCAGACATCATTCTTCATGATAGAGGCATACTCCTCCACCATGGCATCCCTCCAGATCTGTTGTCTAGCGGCCTCTGCAAAACTAGTTGGCTCTGTCTCTACAACATTTGCCACAAAGCCACCCAACCTCTTTGTCGATCTACTCTCTATCACTGACCACTTGGGTCTCCCCACTGCCCCCCCCTGAGCCTCCTTCAAGGTCTCTCGAAGCCATCTTTGGTTCCTCTTCCCTGTAGTAGACTCTTGTGGTGGTTTGGGAAAATCCTCAACTGGTGCCTCTCCTCCTGGCGAGGAAGGCTCTGAAATAACCAAAGGAGATCCTGAACTCTGAGATATTGTGCCTAATGATCTTGCACCAGGTGATCTTGTACTCTGTGAACCTATCACCCCTGAAGAAGGTGAAACTCTCAATCTTGATGTACCACCTAATGCTCCTGGAATCTGTAATGTGGCCCCCTGCTGAGTTAAGTGCTCTCTAACTCTAGTCATATGGCAACATGCTCCACTGTCTATGAACCATGCAAGGGAAGATGTGACATGAGTGGCTAAACTCACCACCAAAGCATACTCTGAATCAAAAATAGTCGCAAAATCATCCACATCTGCTGAAGCTGCAACTCCTTGTTTCTTCTTACCCTTCTTGTTGGGACACTGAATAGCATAGTGACCCATCTTCCCACAAGCAAAGGATTTCTCTTTGCTCATGTCCTTCTCCTTAGCCCTTTGCTTCCCCTTCTCCTATTTTGCTCCACTAGAAGACCCCTTCTTGATATTCTTGCCCTTTGCCGCAAGAGCAACATTCTCCTCTTCACTTCCCCACCATTCTTGTTGACACCCCTCACACTCTTGATCTCCTCCTGGGTGAAATAGTCCCACAACCTCCTCGAACCAAGAAAGTGATCTCTAGCCACCAAGTCGTGGATAAAGCCATCCCACTTCTCGGTGAACCCATCTAAGGCAATCCTAACCAACTACTCCTTTGGAATAGCCTCGTCAATGACAACTAACTCATCCTTCACCTATGAAACTATGTTGATGAAGTATGTCACAATGTCGGTCTTAGTCATCTTGGTGTTGCGCAGTTTTTGTCTCAACGCCATCTTCCTGTTCTCATTAGAGCTCTGGTGCAAAGAGACCTAGGACTCCCACATCTGATATGCATATCTCATCCCTGAAACATGAAGGAATAAATGGTCCTTGATGGCATCTAGAAGGATCATCTTTGACTTCACATTCTTCTTGTTGAATTCTACCATCTAAGTTGGATTAGTGGGTGTTTGCACTACTGCTTCAACAACATCCCACATTTCCACCTCCTCCAGTAAAAGCATAATCCTCTCCTTCCATGGGCCAAAGTTTTAAGCCCCCATCAATCTGTCGTCTACTCTCAACCCAGTAGCCATGACCCCACAACCAACAAAATGAAGCAAATATGGAAGCTAGAACCTTCCTTCCTCTGAACTGCTGGAGTCTTTGGGTTTTTGACAAAGTTTCAAAGGTATGGTTCACTGTTTGAAGACTTTAATAGCTTGCCCCTCTTTATCAGCAGACTGAACATAAAGATTTAAGCCTCAATTTGGCTCAACTTTGCTCTGATACCATGTAGAAAAATTATGATCTGCACCCTTAACCCAATTTACAAATTTGCATGTGTTGTTTAGGCCCAACCCACATGTTTTGTCATGCTGATTTAAGACTCAATTTGGCTCAACTTTGCTCTGATACCATGTAGAAAAATTATGATCTGCACTCTTAACCCAATTTACAAGTTTGCATGTGTTGTTTAGGCCCAACCCACATGTTTTGTCATGCTGATATAAATTTCAGTATGCATTAATTGTAAACATTCAAAGGGTACTACTATTTTTCACTTTCCTATCAGCTGAAAATTAACACGTAATTTTAACAAGCATTCACACGTGAGACACTTGTTTTTGGTCAAGGCGGCCCCGGAAAAATCCCACAGCCTCTTGGGGAAAACCAGTCTTCAAAGAAGGATTTGATTGCTTGAGAAAATTAGTCTAAGTATATAAAATAATCACAGTACTTATCTCCCTTAGCAGCTAAAGCATTAAATGAAATTTTGGAAATTTGTGCCCACTGATATTTTTCATATTTTCACAAAAAAATTGCCCGGAAATTTTCTGCACTTTATCACAGCTCAGCTCCTCGATTTTTGTGTCCAGAATTCTGTTTCGATTTCTGTGCCAAATGCTGCCTCAATTTCTGCGCTGGAGGTGACTGTTGTACCTTGATTTTTGTGCCAGGAGACTCCTCGAAATTTGTGTTGCCTGTAGCAGCAAACCCGAAATTTCTGCCTCAAATTTCGGGCCAGGTCAACGCTGGAACAGCCCTCGAATTCATGCCCAGGTGCCTCGAAAATCATGTTGCTGCCCTCGATTTCTGCACGCTGCTATTTGCCTCAAAAATCGTGATGTCTCCTCAATTTTCATGCCTCTCCTCGAAAAGTGTGCCTCCTATGGCTGCCTTCCTCCTAGAAATTCAAGCCCTCCTTCTCTTGCTGCAAATTCTCCTTGAAGTTTGTTTTCTCCTCGTGCTCTCTCAAGTGTGAAGTGAAGAATGAGCCTTCCTTTTTTCCTTTTGCTTCTTAGAAAAGATTGAATCCCTAAACCTTGGATCCAATGGATGAGATTTAATCTCCAAATCTCAAGATGTGTGGTTGAAACTTTAGATTAACTCTCTCAATTGACCCCCCTCACACATTGGCCCCATTACCTAAAAACCTCCTAGTAACTTTTTCAAGTTTACCTTTTTCTATTTTTCTCATAAAGTGATTTTTCATTTCACTTTGATATTAGAAAAGTACACTATGTACTTTACACATAAAGTCACTTTATACAGTACAAGTGACTTTAATATTAGAAAAATACATGGCACAACAATTTTAAGTACCTTTTCCACCCATGATATTAATATAACTCGTAAATGTCGCCAAGACAAAAGTTTAAGTGTCTACTAGGCTAAAATGGACAAATGCCTAGTAACATCTCTCCTTGGTACTATTTCCAACATTTCTTTATCAACTTTCTTTTATCTTTCCTTTTTATTGACATTTCCTTTATCAATTTTCCTTTATCTTTCATTTGTATTCTTTTATTTCAAGATAAAGGAAATGTCAATAAAAAGGAAAGTTGATCAAGGAAATGACGATAAAATGGAAAGATCAAGGAAATTTGATAAAGGAAATGTCAACTTTTACTTAAATTTTTAACATTGCCATTAATTGTTTCAATAAGTTTGAGAGTGGTTCCAACCTTATCAGACTTCATATGGAGAAAGTAGAATCTCATATCCCACTCAAAAATCAATAGACTTTACAGTTTTCCGGATTTTAATCTAAGTTGCACTGAAACAGATACGGATACAGATACGGGGTTTGAAACAGATACAACGAATTTTCAAAAAATCTAGATATGATACGGAAAAGAAACGCCACACACACACACACATATATAAATACAAAATAAGAAATTCATATTACCATTCATCTTTTAGAATCTAGATTCTTTATGTTAAAAATACATAATCAATTATCATCTATCATCATCATCAATTCAACATAAACATTATCATCATCATCAATGATTATTATAACATTCATGATTCAACATATCATCAAGTTTCTGTTTCAATTTCAATCATCAACATGACAAGTTACAGCATCATCACCAAAATTAATAATGGACACTACATAGTACAAAGTACAAAATGCATATTATGGTATTCAATATTCATTGTTCAAAAGTTTAAAAGTTAAAACACCATCATAAATTAAATTTACATATAATCAAATATGTCTTCAATCCTATCATAAAGAACCACATCCTCTACAAAAGTGGGAGCATTGCTGCCATGTCCACTTGAAGATCCACCTATTGGTGCCTCCTCATCAAACAAAGTCACATGAGACCTGACATTCAACGTCATATCCAAGTCAGACAACTCTGGTTCCACATTCCATAGTTTGGCAGGCCCCAAATTTGTATTTGTCTCTCTTGTGTGACAGAAGACGTAGGTTTGAATGAGCATACACTAGTTTCTCAGCCTTCTTAGAGCCCAATCTGTTTCGCTTCACTAAATGGATGAAACCATATGTACTCCAGTTCTTTTCTGCTGAAGAGGAACTAGCAACCTGTGACAAGATCCTGATGGCCAATTTTTGGATATGTAGAAGTTCTCCACCATAGTAGTCCCTCCAATCAATTGGATTTAATCTGATCTTGTCCCGCATACAATCAATATCAGAAGCCCAACCCTTTAATCCCACAAAATGAGCAAACCCTGCACGAATCCAAATCCCAATTTCAAGATCTACAAAAAGTTTTTTAAAAGTCTTTTTAAATCCTTGTGAGACTTCTGGGTCTTTATTTGGTGTGGTTCTTTCTGGATCACTTAGCAACTTTGCAGCATAATATTTTGGATTCGTTGCATAGTCCAAAAGGTGCAATTGGGTGGTCATATTGTTCCACCTTTTGGTCAATATATATTTTACTTTTTTGTAAAAGAATTCATCTAGGTCCTTCTTGGAATTTATAACCACTCTTATCTTCTCTATCATGAAATCAATACCCTCATACACCTCTCCCAAATTAGACATATATGTGTTAAACAAGCGGAGCAAATCCACGATTGGCTTAGTAAATGCCATGATGTACTCCACCTTTTCCCACCATTCATCATCAACAACCAACTTTTTCATTGTTTGTGCTCTATCAAATTGGAATTGCCTCCATTTATTCCAAAAATAATTGCATACCATTGATTGTAATGCTTATTTCACCTGCATCAGCCTTGTTAAGACTATGATGTGAGAAGCAAAACGAATCTCGGCAACCTGCAAGAGCCAAATAGCCAATGTTTCAATAAATTAAAAATCATAATTTGACTGAATAACTATTATGATTCACGAATCATGACATTTGAGAATCCAATTTACATATTTGAAATTTGAATTTAGAGTCATAGAAATTAGAATTTATGAAATAAACTTTAAAATTTAGGTACCTTCAGGAGCTCCAACTTCACAAATTCTCTGTAGATGCCTTGGGACACGTGGTGGTTTGTGATGAATGCTTGAATTTCTTTTGCCTCTTCAAAAATAATTCGAACCCACTGAATTCGCTTCTCCATCTTGCTCAACATGAGGTTCAATGAATGTACAACATAAGGGGTCCAAAAGATGTGTTGATATTTGCCTTCAATAATTAGGTTTGCTGCTCTACAAATCGTTGCATTGTCAATTATTACCTAGACAACAATTTTTTGGCCCCACCAATTTAGTTGCTTCAATTAAGATGTCAGCAATGAATTGAGAATCATTCATCTGCCCCTCACAATTCACTGCCTTCAAAAACATTGTCCCCTTTGGACTTTGATCAATCATATTGATCAAAGGCCTATTCCTTTGATCTTTCCATTCATCAAAAATGATGGACACCCCTGAAATGCACCATGAATTACGAATGGGGCTTAATTTAGCCTTCAAATCTAACTTCTCAACACTCAAGATTGTAGTGTGGACCTTCTCATATCCAGGGCTCTTGTACCATTTTGGGGCTTCATTCACTGTTTCTATCATCTTTGTCTAGTAACGAGATCACACAAGGTTAAAGAGAAGGCCATTTGCATAAATGCATTGACCTATAACTGCATCTACCATCTCTCGAACATCATATTAAAACTCCTTTCAAACGGTCCCAAATTAGACCACTTTGAACCAACAATTCCATGAGAGGGAAGTGAAGGCTTTAATGAAAATGCTCCCAACCTTATTGGTTGTTTAACATTTAATTGAGAGGCAGAATTCACTGCATTTGCTTTAGCATCTACCTCGTCTTGTTCTTTTTGATATTTTGCAAGTTTTGTCTTGCTTAAACCATTTCCATCTGTCCCATTCTCTTTAGGTGGACCACTGCATATTCGAACCTCATTGCCTTTTAATCGAATTAAATGTGTTTTAACCCGTGTGTATGATCTCTTATACTCCTTTTTACACTCATTGCAAACCCATTTCAATGATCCCCTTCCTTGGATCTTCCCAACAATAGTTACATATTTCCAAGGTGGTGACTTTAGATCAACTTTAGGGGCAGATTCAATTCATGTTCCACTTTCTTGCCTCATGAATGGATGAACTTGAAATTGCCATGAATGATGATGATGATGTAAATGAAACTGCAAAATAAAAATGACAAATATGTATTTCAAAACAAGCTACAAACTTACAAGCCTTGAAAAAAAACAATCATTAATCGAACATGTAATCGAAATGATTGGACATGTAATCTATGTGACTTTATTATGTCTCAATGTCTCATATAGACTCATTCTCTAAAATTTCTTTCTCTAAATCTCTAAAGCTCACTTTTGTGAAACTCTATGAAATGTACCCTAAGATGTTTCATGGAGTTGTGAGACACGTTTCACAAAATGGGAGACTTATGGGTGCACCAACCCCACTCCAACCCCCTAATTGTTTTTTAAAATGCATAAAAACTTAAAGAAAACATAAAAATTGTTTGAAAAAACAAAATTTTTAGTAAACTACTAAACTAAAAATTTCCCTAAAATTTAGCGAGTGTCTTCAGACATCCCAAATGCGCATTCCCCACTCCCATGTTCCTAGGAACATTGACATGGATAGGTTAAAATTATATAAAGATGTGCTAATGTTGCATAAAAGCAAACCAAAGTTGGTAGAGTGGAAGCTTGTAACATTGGATTTCAAACAACGTCTAAATTTTCATTAAAAAAATATAGTGCCTAGTTCTTTGGACTGTGTTTTGTCTTCCAAATCCAAGCATCTCAAATTTTCTTGCATATTGACATGATTGGTCCATGTACTAGGTCTACATCCATTGTACTATTTACTATTTGCATACCTTCAAGAATTTACATGTATCTCATGACTTGGGTATAAGTTGTAACCTTAGTGATAACCATTTCACTAGTTGTGAATCCAAGGCTTGGATGATCCCATATGAGTTCCTAACCTCAAGACAGGAATGTGTTTTGTCATGTGCTTTGTAGCCCTCCTTGTTGGAAATTAACTTGCATTGTGCCTTGTTCGAGTGAGAAAAGTTTTAATTGTAGGTTGTAGGTAACAAGAAGTTGGACTTCATGATGGAAAGTTATTCTCATGAAACATTTGGAACTCTACAATGCGACCGAGTAGGATTTAGAGCTTACCACAGTCAGCGAGTGCAACGACCCATTCCACACAGTTAGCAACGGCTCACTAGATCACTCCACATAGTGAGCGACGACTAACTCCAGAGTCCCACGACTCACTCCACAGTGCTCCACAGTCGACTCAGGCTCCTCACAGTCGGTTCCTCCAGCAAAAATGCCACTCACAGTCGGCGACTCCCGAGTCCTCTAGCGAAAATG
Organism: Pinus albicaulis; assembly: GCA_034641835.2. Classification (NCBI taxonomy): domain Eukaryota; kingdom Viridiplantae; phylum Streptophyta; class Pinopsida; order Pinales; family Pinaceae; genus Pinus; species Pinus albicaulis. The sequence goes on from CM076577.1 coordinate 660,191,571, forward strand.
AGAACGACAAGTCACAAAAGGCAAATTGTACACTTTAAAGGTAATAGGTTAGGTTAGAATCGACCACTGGCTCAATAAAAAAATTAATGTGAACCAAAATCAAAATTTGTTCCCAGTGAGCAAAATTCGTGATACGTTTTCCATTTAAGCAGGGATTCGTTTCAGCAAATCGGAATTCGTTTTTTTTTTGGGCAGATCCGTTTTAGAAAATCGTAATACATATTCACATTTAACGGAAACGGGTTGATTCCCCAAAAAACGCCTAAAAAACGTTTCAAATGTCCACCTGTCGTTTCTGAAAAACTAAAATGCCACAAATACATATCCAAGCCGTTTTTCCAGTGTTTCGTACCAGTTTCAAGATCCGAAACGACGAATGGTGTTTCTAGGGGGTTCGGTCCGCGTTTTCGGCAACTTAGATTTTAATATTAGTAAGATTGCAGCATTTTCATTAAACTCTACCATGTGGGAGGATATGGGATTGGCATTTAGTCAAGAGCATGAAGCCCTTTGTGTGACTTGATGTTGGTGGTATTGATTGTCAAACTAACAAAATGTATCCTTTACTCAAATCAAAATAATTGGTTACGTATGTTAAGCTTTTTCTACCATATTATAATTTATAAGGCTGAGGAGATGAACCCTTCACTCAAACCAAAAACATTGGCTAGGCATGCTAAAATTTTCCAATTTCTACCAATTATAAGGTTGAGGAATCTGAGTATGAAGACTTTCAACCAGATGATGTTTATGCAGCTCTTGTTGAGATCCCAATTCTAGTAGTGGTGAATCAGTGATGAGTTTGATGAGTGATCATGTTGATCAGTGATTAGTAGTAGGCCAATGGCCCCGTAGCTTGTAGCATTGTTTTTGGACTCTAGAGGCCATTTAGAGTCTCATTGATTATGTATTTTGTTGTTGCAATGTATTGCACTAAATTCCATTTTGATATATTCACCCTTATATGGTATATAAATGAGCAAAATTTGTGTATTTTGTCTCTAATCCTTTGGAATCATGGTTTGAAATCTTAAAAATAATTGTTTTCATTAAAATTAATTACTTTATATATGTTTTCAAATTTAATACATTGAATCCAGTTCGATATGGTTCTGGTTGGAAATCTGGTTAAATAGGTGGGTTTTTTTAAACTATGCTTAGATGACATTAGGTTCACCACATAATTAGAGGAAAATGGTCACATCCCATTCTTGATTGTCACCACCCCACCCAAGATCAAAATACTCAACATCATTTCCATGAGGGCTATCAGAATCTCTAATGAGGAACACCTTGAGCAAGAGAAGGATCACCTAACCAGTCTTCAAGAGCAAACAATATAGGAATAAAGACATCAAAAATGCAATAAGAAGAACCATGGAAAGGTCAAGAGGTGAACGGTTGAACCCCAATCCATAAATAGTCATAACTCAAGCAAGATAGTTCATTTACCTCACATTCAAGGGATCATCGACAAGATTACCAATGTCATATGAAGGAAGGAGATCAAAACCTCTTTCAAACCATTGGAAAACATTAAGCAAAAAATGAGATCTGTCAAAGACACCCTCGACCATCGTCAATGCAAAGGGGTATGTAGAGCTAAGTATTGATGCGGTAAATGTTACATGGGAGAAACTATGTCTTCATTGTGGGTAAGAATTAACGAGCATAGAGTTGATATCAAGAATAAGTGCACCCACACCTGAATGTTAGTAAAGCATTCCCTTACGACCAAACACTATGTGTTCTTGAAGGACGTTGAAATCCTGGTAAAAGAAGATCACTATTTCAAACATCAAATGAAAGAAGCAATGGAAACATCAAATCAATGAAGCAATGGAAATAATTAAACATTCCAACTACCTTAACGAAGACATGGGTTTGGAGATTAGTGAGAAGCAATAGGTAGGTTTGCTCTTAAATTTCTCTTATAGTTTATATCTTTTTAATTTTGATTCTATGATAATATTATTATCTTTCCTAGATATGTTTATGTTGTTTCAATTTCTTTGATATATTTGGTTTGTTGTTATATTTCTCTCTTATCTTTTTAATTATTATTATTTATTAATGGTTTTTCATATGAATATTAAAATTAAAAGTTATCAATATTATTAATCAATTATCAACAATGTTTAATACTTACAACTATCAACATCTTCCATTTTTATGGTCATCAAGGTTATCGTTATCAATTATTAATGCTAATAAGAATATTAATATAAATACTACTTATGAATATTAATATTAATTTCAACACTAATAACTATTAATATTAATAATCAATGTTAAAAAAAATTAATATAATTTGTTTAGTTTAGGCTCTCCTTGCTTTTTGTTTTATCTTGTTTGTCTTTTCTATCATTAATGATTTTATTTTTTCCTTTTTTTTGTTGAGCTCTAATAATCTATTTATAGATAGTATTATTTGATCCTTGTATTTCCTTCATGTTTATTAATATTAAATGTTAGTATTATTAATAATATTAATGTAGCCCCGAGGGATAGCTCTATTGGTCAATGGGAGGTCATAGGGCCAATTCTCGTTGACGTCGTCAGGGTTAGGCTCTGCTACTTTGGTCAATGGGATGCGATCCCTTCAGGTTGATCTGCTTGGATTTTCCTTGGTGTATATATACATATATTATCATTATTATTATTAATAATATTAATAGTTAATATAAACAACACCAAGGACAAAATAAACACTAGAATTGATAATGATACTATTATTAATATTAAAGATTAATCTTAAAAAGTTAGGAAGACAATATTAATAATTGTTTCGTAATATATTATTTATTCCATTTATTTCTATTAATATTTATATTTATATTAATATTAGTAACTACTATTACTGAACAATTATTAATATGGTTTGCCTAGCTTTTTAAAATTAATCTTTAATATTAATAATACTATCACTATTAATTCTAGTGTTTTGATGATGATGTTGATTTAGAATCTAATCCACAGTAGCCATTTTTGTGTCAAAGATTCAAGTCTATAACAAGACTCATTGTCCTTGGTGTTGTTAATAGTAACTATTAATATTAATAGTATATATATATACGGCGATTCACGAACGTTGGGTGGTTGCTACATCCACGAGAATATACAGGCAAATCAACCCCGAAGAGAATCAAATCACGCCAACCAAACTAGTAGGGCCTAACCCCAAGAACGTCGAGGAGAATTGACCCTGTGACCTCCCAATCGATGAGGTACTTAGCAATGGGAACTCAACCAGTATAGCTAACCCTTGGGGCTAATAATAATATTCGTATTAATAGTAATGGTTATGAATTTAAATTTTTAATGTTTGTAATTACTATCAATACTAATTAATATTAGTATTAATAGTTTTGTACATTAACTGAGGAAAATGAATCGAAGGCAGCTAGAGTTTCCCTAGTCGTCTTTGGGTTTTTTTGCATATTTAGGGCATCGTGAGCCTTCTTTGCAAGTTTCATTGTCAATCTGGTACGTCGTGTGGATTTTTGTCATTGTGTGCTCCACTGCTTCCCCTCAGATTTGCAAAAGTTTCAGTCGCTTCCGTTGTTGGCATGGATTGTTGAGAATTGTGTGCTCGAACCTGTAGCTTCAAGATCTTTGTAGGTGCGTTTGCATAGCATCTCTATTCAACGTGCCATGGAGGAAGAAGTTGCATTCAAATCCCTGGTGCAAGCTCAAAAATCTTGAGGGACTACTCCCAACCCCCCCCCCCCCAAAAAAAAAAAAAAAATTGGGTAGTTGCGATCCTTGCAATAGAACTCTCCCCTTCGAATCCATGCAAGAAATCCCCAACTCTCTCAAAAAAAGCGTTGGTCAACAAGTTTATGGGCTTGTCGCTGAATCCAAAAGCTACTGAAACATGGATCACGAAACAATAAGCCCCAAAGCTTCAAGGTCAGCTAACTTTCTTTGCACTTGGAAGGGGCTTGTGTGTCTAATTGTTTCTCAAAAAAATGGAAAGAGATTTGATTTTCAAATCAGGTTTGTATTTCATGGGGTCTAGCGGCCTCTTTATCACTCCATGGACTACTGAATTCAATCCAGATTCTGATATCACAACCGTACCGGTGTGGGTTAGGTTCCCACACCTCCCTCTTCATCTTTGGGGGTCAGATGCACTAAAAGACATTGGGAACAAGTTGTGTCTTATCTAGATAAAGTAGAATCGAAAGGAGGTCAATTTTCTAGTGCCCGCATCTGTGTTGAGGTAAACCTCAATGAAGGTTTACTGGGGGCCCTAAAAATAAATCTTGGAGAATTGAGCCATATCCAAGAATTGGACTTATGAGCAGATTCCTTTCAAATGCATTGATTGTCATGCTCATGGGAACTTTGCCAAAAATTGCCCCCAGCGAAAAAATGATGAGTAGGCCCAAGCCCCTGTTTTGAAAGAGGTGAGTTTTCAACCAACACAAAAGCGAAAAAGGAACCAACAAAACAAGTTTGTATCCCCAAAAAAGCCTACCAAAGAAAATCCAATACCAGAACCTTCCTTCAACAAAAACTCTTTTGAGGTTCTTCACCAGAACAAGAAGAAGATACCTCTATGGATGAATCCCCAATCGAGGATCAAGGAAATATAGAAGAACCGGTGGGAAATAAAGAGCAAGCTCGATCACGAGTTGACCCTCCTGGTCCAGAGTCATCTTTTGAGAGAAGAGCATTAGAATTGACTCCCTCCACTCTTGCGGAGATGAAGTGGTCTTCCCCAAAGCTTTACAAGGAAGCTATGGCAATCAAAGTAGCTCATGCAAAAGCATGCACGGTAGACAACGCTGATAAATATTCCTCCTCGAATGCAATGGAACCACCTCTTACAAGAGTTAGGAAATCCAATTAGGAAAAGTGACAACACAAAACAGATTCTAACTTGGCTTCAGGATCCCAACTTCGTGTGGATTCTCTGCTCCAAAAGCCTCCCAAATAACTCAATTTTCTGTTTTTTCATTTTGTTATGCTCGCAATATACAAGAATTTACTCTTGTAAACATGTAGAAGGACTCACAGTTGTAGCACCTGTGGAAAATACTAGGATTTGACTCCTATGAACTTAGTCATTATCTCAATGGAAGATCCCATAGAAAAAATGGCAATGTATTGAATTCCTGTGTATTTGTTGTGACTAGGCACAAACTTGATAAAATATCTTCTCATTTGTGTAAAAAAAATAGTATTGTACATTCACTATTAATTTTTTTACTTGTAATTTTCTTTTTTGTCCTTTTTGTCATTAATTTCCTGCTTGTTATTTTTCTATCAGGTGATAGCGCATGCCAAATGAGAATAACTAGTCATCCAAGCACATGAACACACGATTGGAATGAGTGAGACTGAGAGCGAGGGAGAGAGAACCCAAATAGGTCGACCGAGCATGATGAGATGAGCAGGTTGAGTCGGTCAAGTTGTGGATTGGGCGTGTGGATGCGAGACAATGTGTTAACATGAAGAAACAAATGATGGTTCAAGAAGTTGAAATGTTGGCCAAGTGAAGAGTCACACCCCAATCGAGCAACATGTTAGTTGGGTGAGGCATGACCAAGGAATATTAGTACACGAGTGGACTTGGAATGAATTGGAAAGCATAGTTGACGAACAAGTACGCAAGCACAATCAATGAAAGAGTTTGGTGGGACAACTAAACCAAAACTCAACGATGAGAGGAGACCTACAAGATTCAATGCACACTGTGAACTTCCAAGGCGTGCCACAACAACATTTTCTCATTCCACAAGTTTTCTCAACATAGAATTACTTAAACTTGGACTACACCTCTTCTTTTAGTTAAGTATGTGTGGAATATATAAGTCAAACAAATTATCACATGTACGATTTGCACTAATCTCATATCATGCAACACATAAAGATACAAGTACACAACTCAATATGAAGTGGGTGGCTCACTAGCCTAATACTCAAAAGATGTATAAGAATGACAAAGAATACAATCATAACCCACCAGCTTACATCAATGGCATTCTGTGCCAAAACATAAAACAAAGACATTCCCTGGCCAACTCCAATCTGAACCCCAAATTGGTCCACCAAATTACGTTCAACCCTAAACTCCAAAATATGAGTCCTCCTCGAACCTCAAATTTCTTGTCCATTAGGCCAAGACCAAATTTGGCCAACTTACCACCTAACACCAAAATTCAACGCTCTTTGCAAACACCAAAATTCGACTATCACATCGCGGGTTTGGCAAACACCAAATTTCAAGCACTTTTCCAAACACCAAAATTCAGTGTGTTACCCAACTCTACGTTGTGTGTGGAGAGGCACGCTGCACAAAACAAGTTGCAAGTAACTCGACTCGAACGTCCACCTGTTTGGTAGGACATGGCCACAGTTGTGCCAATTCTCGTCTACCCTCGTCACTGAGGTTTGATTTGGTTGTCCCATTGCACTCTCGGACTAAACACTCTTGCTTGCTTGTCCGTTGAACTCTACTTTCCCATTCATTCCAAGTCCATCTATGTATTAATATGCCTCTATTATGCCTCGCCCAACTAAAATGTCACTAGATGAGGGTGTGACTCTTCACTTGGCCAACGTTTCAACTTCTCGAACCATCCTTAACTCCATTGTGTCAATGCATCATCTCACCTCCACATGCCCAATCCACGACTCAAACAACTCAACCTAGTCCTCTCATCATGCCCAACCAACCTTTCTAGTTTGTCTCACCCTTGCGTTCACATGCTCGGCCGACTCATCTTGGCTCATTCTACAAGTGTGTGGGTGCATAGCAAACTTGTTTGTTCCAACTATAAGTTCGTGCGCCCAGCCAACTCATTCAACTCGTCTGGCATGCACTATCGCCAAATCATTGTAGTCCACTTTGCCGACATATACCAAGCTCATGCCAAGTATGGAGGCATTGTCCCATCAACCAACTCAGCCATGCTAGTTCTCTCATGGTGCACCACACTTCTAGGTGCACCCATGTCGTGTGATATCACATTGCAAGTTGGCCATGGCACCCAACTCATGTCACCATCTCATTTCGCCAAGATGTCGTGCAAGTGTCTCCAAGGCAATGAAACCCCAAAATCGTACACGAGTAACCAAACCAAGACACTTGTTGCCAGTTTGTTCAAGCACGGTCGTGCCCCCAACACATAGCAATATATGAGGGTATTACATCCTAATATTTTTTGTGTGACCAACATCTTTAGTTTCTAGGGCTCATCTCTGCTTTTTCTATATTAATATTGCTTTATTGTCTACTTCTCTAATTGACTTCTTGTTTCAATGATGGATCTAATTCTAGATTCGAAATGTTGACACAATGAATGGGTACAGTGGATCCTACAAAAAAAATCTAGAAATACACTTTATTAGACTCGACAACTAGATATTAAGACTTTTCACTTTTAAGATTTTCCTAAAGTGATTTACAAAATAGAGTTACTCTTCAAAATATCTTGAAACACTTCCAATATGCTCACACTAAACCTATGTGAAAGTTTCTATCTAAGCTATATTTGTCAACACTGCCTCCTAGTGAGGATGGGATTTTGCACTAATCCAAGTTTGGATACGAATGCTTCAAACCTCACTTTTGCTAAGGGCTTCGTGAGAATATCAATTACATGTTGGTCATTGGGAATATATTGGAGCTTTATTGCTCCCTTTTGAATCCTGCTCATATGAAGTACAATTTGAACTCCTCTATCATGGGATCCAACTCTTGATCAAACAATCAAACAAGTAACTTGCAAAGCCAGATGGCCTTACAATTAGCACTGTAAGCTAAGTTCCATAGAAGTCTACTTCCCACTAACCTAGAATATCATTGTTTAACCCAACCTAAAGCACCCTAAGGTGCTCATCCAATCTACTACACTGCTTGCCCAATCTGAGTCTATATATCCTTGCAACTTCACTTCACCATCTTTGTAATATCTGACACCAAGCTCCATTGTGCCCCTCAAGTCCTTGAGCACATGTTTTGTTGCTACCTAATGCTTGTGCCCTGGCTCCACGATGCACTAGCACAAGGTGTTCACTACAAAACATATAATTGGTCTACTACTGACCAAAAAAATCAAAGAATCTATCTATTGCCCATACAACATAAGGTCTGCCAACTTTGAATCTCAAGTCGTCGCCTTCTTTAAATTAGTGATCATAAGCATGATCATAGGTTTGCAATCCTCCATACGAAACCTCTTCAAAATCTTTAGTGCATACTTACCCTAAAGAAAGGAAAAACTGTAGAAATTTCTGAATCTTAATTCTTATGCAGAAATTTTTACTGTTAATCCGGTTAAGCTTCTCCTACTTATATAAGTTATCAACTGAATAAATTCAAGTTAACATCAAAGCAAAACACATAACAGATCTCTACCAATTCAGATCTAGAATAAGCACATGCACACATAGACAAAGTGACAGTGATTTCTGGACAAACTATCCCTGGAAAAACCCAAGGTGGGAAAACCAGTCTCTAGCTGGTGGAGGGCTCTATTATTAAGAATATTTCTGAATACACAACTCTGGGTTCCAGATCTGGAAAACCCTACAGAGAAAACTCTAGATCTGCAACTCTTGGCTAATCTAAGACCAAAAGCACTGACTGATCCACACCTTCAAACGAGATTTACAGAACTCAGCCAGATCTAGGCCTAGAAACCCCAGCGCTACCCCTGAAAGACATTCCTCCTGCTGCTGCTACCATCTATTGTTGCTGCTGCTGTTGCTATTGCCGCTGTTGCCTTCCTCTGCATTGTCCTTGCTGATCTCTTCTCTGCTTCTTGTGTATTCTAGACCCCGAGATCAAATCATCCCCTTGGTCTAAATTCCCTTCTCTGCAACTGAAACACTTCTGAGAATTCTTAGCAACCTGTAATATTCCTAATTAGCACCGCTAATTGGAATATTTGATTTTTGTATAGTTTTGCCGCCTATAGTTAATTAATAAATAAAAGTGAGAAAAGAGGGGTCAACTCACTTAAATAAAATAAAGTGCTTCCCTAGTAGGAGCAACGTTATAACTTAAAGGGGAGCCTTGGGGGTCCACACCACGTATGAGGGAGGCCTCACAAAGCCTCTAGGAGCATCTGCGCAGACTTGGGAGGAGCACGTGGAGAGAGGGGGACCACGTTAGGGTTTTTTTGAGGAGAGCTAGCATTATAAAAGGTGGGAGAGCCATTTCATTTGGCATTCTTGTTGTTGATGATATTTGAGCTAGACTTCTGTCTTCTTGAGCACGCTGGCTGTTTAGCCTGTCTACAGCACTGTTTAGTGCGACTGAGTGTCTCCGGTCGGAGATCTCACCCTTAGCCCCGGGGGACTTCGAGTGCCTGCTCGGGCAAGGTCTTTTCTACAGTTTTCAGCAGAGGATTTGGTTGTTGTTTTGCGGAGGAGCTGGGCTTCTTTTGGTGACAGCGTAGTCCCTAGGAGAGAGGACGCAGTTCTTGGTGGAGGGGTGCTATTGCGGGGTTTTCTGCAGGAGATTCAGTGTTATTCGGTGTGGAGGTTCAGTATTTATCAGTTGGAGAGTTTCCTGAGGAGTTTGTGGCTCCATCTCAGTATATTTCATTTGGCATCTGCGTTGGGCCTGGAGGGACAACGTTTTTCCTTGAGGAGGGTTTCTAGGGTGATTTTCGGAGGTGGTCCATTTTGTTTATGGTTTCTGGGTTTTGTCCGGAGCAGTGAGTACAGGTGATCTACAGATTTTCAGCTCATTTCGGCGAGGGGATCAACCCCTAGTTCCAGTTCATTCCAGCAGCAGCAGTTTACGGCAGTTTCTTCCAGCAGCTGGGACGCAGTTTCTGTAGCAGCCATTTCCCGTTTCTGAGAGGGTTCTTCACTTGCCTTGTGCAAGGATAGGTGCTCTTATTCTGATTATCCATTGTACCCATTTATATTCTCAGATTAATAAAATGGCTTAGCATTCCTGGCATTTTATGTGTACTTGCTTTATATTCTATTTCCGGCGTTTTTCTATATAGTTGTATGCTTGTATTGCTGTCTATTTCCTATTCGGAATATTACAGTGATATCAAAGCATAATTCTGGCTCAGCCTGTGGTCTATGACATCGGGAAAGAGATCATACAGAGGTTTGCTGGAATTTTGGAGAGCAATAGCAGTTGCAGTACCAAAAACGAAATTGGAAAAAGGGCCACAATATAAAGGGTCAAATTTTGAAGGTTGGAATTAGAAGAAACGTCTTCTGGGTTTTTCTGGGTTTTGGGCAAGGATCGCCTTCCCAAATTCCTAGAATTTTCTTAGTAGTTTTCAGTGGGTAAATCGAAGGTCAAAGACAAGCAGCAGTATAGTCTTGGAGCAGCAGTGTAGTTTCATGAGGAGCCTGTAGACACATAGCAGAAAGAGCCGATGGCAGGCGATGATGGTGCGAAGGAATTTTGGGAGATGCTCCTCAAATCAGCACAGGATCTGTCGAGACAGATGGAGACGGTGGGACAAAGACTCACTGCGCTGGAGGTTAGGCAGCGAGAAACCCCAAGGGGTTTTCATATTGGTGAGGGATCAAGCACATCCCACCATATGTTGGCGCGTGAGGCTATCCCCCTTATGGCATCGCATGCACCCACGCGACCCACTATGCCCACTTTCCTAGCAGAGGACACAGGGGCAGCAGCACAGCGGGAGCCGGAGGTTGACCCTGGCCAGATGGACGCCTACATTGCAGAGTACCTGGCACGCGGGCCGGCGATCAGAGATCTTATCTCATTTAGAGATTATGTTCAGCTCCAACGTGATGGTAGACCCCGTGATCATCACAGGGGACACAGACATCATCATGACGACCACCGCGCAGCTAGCAGATTTCATTTGCCCACGTTTGATGGCTCATCAAACAGTTCGGCAAAGTCTTGGGTAGAAAAGTTGGACATCTATTTCCAGCTTAATCAGATGTCGCAGTCATAGGCCATTAAGGTGGCAACATTGCACTTGGAGGATGAGGGCACACAGAATTGCAGGGAGTCTGAGGTTACACCTAGTGTGACACAGGATTCACCCTCATTGGAGACCTCCTTGGCCATGTCGGTTGATGTGGTAGTGGAGAAGGTAGAGCCTACCTCAGTAGAGCCATCCATTTAGGTGATGACCGGAGTCGTGTCCGAGTCTTCAGGTGGTAGCAGCACACGACAGATGGGTGAGGCGTTAGGAGATATATCCACCTTCGATGAGGCACTAGCAGGTACAGGGGTATTGGATGATGGTCGCAGACAGCGGTATCATCAACTTCGGACGGACCTTTGAGTTTTGAGAGGGAAGGCCACGTCAGTACGGGAGGCCATTTTTTTGCAGGACCAGGAGCTGGAGGGTATGAGAGTGACTTGTGCCAAGTCAGCGGCCAAGTTGGTCCGCATTGGGGAATGACTGGATTCCCTGATGGTACAATCAGAGGGCACGTTGGAGCATTAGATCATTCCCCTTCAGGCATGCATGGATGGGACTAGCAGTGTTGTTGGGTCATCTCTTCCCGTTGGAGAGAGAGAGGCAGAGCCACCTATTCAATTCTCATATGTTGACTTGGATAGCGGTATGAGACGATCAAAGTTGCACAGGGTACATCATCCACATGTTGAGGTTGGATGGCGAGAGATTTTGAGTTGGTACTCGGTGGAGCGGGCTATGGAGATAGTGATGGATCCGAGTGTAGCTCAACAGGATTTTCTATGCATGGGGAATACAGGAACCCCAGATTGGCATTGGGATCCAGGTGGGATCACCTATCGTTTCCCAGGCAGGTCGGCTGACTATGTCTTGGAGAGTACAGTTGGCCTAGTAGTAGAGCATGTGCAGTTTCGGTCAGCTCCAGTGGCCAACTAGTTTGTGGGCAGACTCCCTAGGTTGTCTTGGCATGACATTCATACACGGGATCACGGGGTGGTCAGCATACCTTGGCAGGAGCTTGTCGGAGGAGGTGGCATTGGCAGGCCACCAGATGGCACCTTGTATGGGGCCAAGGATTCTTCACCTTTGTGTGGGGCACAGAGGACGCAGCGGAGCCGAGCAGTGGTGGTAGTACTACTGACACACAGGGAGATTCACTTCTCGGACCCCTTGAGGAGGATTTGGAGTGATGATCCTTTCGTCGGTAAGTATAGTGATACGACGGTGGAGACGATGTTACCGATTGGTGGTAGTCCGACATGTAGAGGCACAGCTCTAGGTCATCACATCCAGGGATGTGTGGGAGCCTCTAGCATTGAGTGGTGGATTGCCGGTGGACATGGAGTAGCATGGTGGTGTACCATAGTGTGTGGGACTGCATTGTGGAGTAGGAGTATCCTACATCACATTGAGAGCATGCGGAGAGTGACCGATGCCTGGACACAGTCAGGGCACGAGACGGTACAGGGTGCTACAGCAGTAACACATGGTATCCAGCAGCATACCGAGGTATGCCTCAGTGTGCAGTGGCATGTTGAGGAGTATATGGATGATCAGTGGTATGCGAGGGCATACGGTGATGCACAGCAGGGTCTTAGAGCATTGCTTCCAGAGAGACTCATGGACAGGGACATCGGGCTTACCTTTGGTAGTAGTTCACCCAGGATCGATGGAGAGACAAAGGAGCGATACTTGGCAGTATCTGTGGGGACTCACACACCTGACTCGCTTCGACATCACTCACAGGTACAGTTCATTATGTTTTTGACCTTTGGCACTTTGGGCGTGAGCAGCAGGGTACGCGAGGTTCACCCAAGATATTTGGATGACACTCAGTACGCTAGGCGAGAGAGTTCTCAGCAGTGGCACTGGGTTGGTGTGCTAGTTGACAGCCACAGGTTGGGGGATGAGATGATCCTTTGCGGAGGTGGTGCATCAGTCATCACTGAGCCTACGCTTGGGGAGCAGGTCATGAGGGAGACATGCATCACCTTTCCCTCACGGCATGTCGAGAACATGCATGGGCAGAGGATACTGGGTACAGCAGAGGTAGCATCCCAGTATGTGTTTGGGCTCCAGACATTGTATCGACACTCTATCGAGAGGATGGGTGCCTACGTTGAGTCGATGAGGGATATGTGGCTAACATTGGGGTCAGACATCGAGGTGGGACAATCATATGCACTGACATCGAGTACGGTGACAGCAGCTGCAGATCCATATTCTCTAGAGGTTTTGGAGGTCGATGGGATTGTTCTGCAGGGGACCAGTAGACAGCGGGAGCATGACATTCCTGATCAGGAGTGGGAGGAGTTGTTGGATATGGTGGAGCATCCATCTGTGGGTCGACACAGGGATGAGACGCAGATAGGTGCACACACAGTCAGCAGAGTTGCAGTGTTTTTAGTGTGTAGCACTCTCCAGGAGTACATCGATGGAGCTTGCAGCATATCTTGCCCACTTTGGCCCATTATAGAGAGAGGGGCTTCCTTCTACAGGCAGCTTTCACTGGCAGACAGGGCAGAGCAGTGGGAGTTGATTACGAGTTGGCGACAGCACTCCCGCATGTTCCATATGCAGTTGTTACCGCTACATCAGGTTCTTCTTCCATGACGGACTGGCGGGAGATCATGAGTTGGTACCCTCTTGATGTTATGGTATTCGTCGGAGGGAGCACAGCGGAGCAGGGGCCCATGGACATAGCACATGTTCTAGATTCCAGATGGCAGGGGGACACAGGTCATCATTTCTTCAGCACCCCATCCCGATTTCAGGAGAGCGGGATCAGCATGGGGTTGAGTCACAACTTGGATTGGAGAGAGGTGATGAGTTGGTATGCAGTTGGAGGGGTAGCATATGCAGCTATAGGTACAGCGCAGCAGAAGCCCGGGAGCATTGATGCTTGTTGGTGGTCTTCACCTCTTAGAGCATTGGTCATAGCTAGAGGCAGTGCACAGTCTGAGCCGTGGGACTGGTGCGATTATTGGCCATGGTGGCGATGGGATCCGGGAGGATTATTGGTTGGCTAGTACTGTGAGAGGTCACTTTGGGATCCTGGCATTGAGATATCCCTTCGTATCAGGGTGATGCAGAGGTCAGAGAGGTTTCAGTGGGACCCAAGCACATTTTGCAGTATCGGTAGGGAGCATCAGCTAGAGAGGAGGCTTGTTCAAGTGTTGCTTGAGGACAAGCAATTTTTGCCGGATAAGGATGCCACTTGGGAGGATGAGAAGATATTACAGCATCCATCACTTCAGTTGCTTGAGGACAAGCAACATTTTGTCGGGGGAGACTGTAATATTCCTAATTAGCACCGCTAATTGGAATATTTGATTTTTGTATAATTTTGCCGCCTATAGTTAATTAATAAATAAAAGTGAGAAAAGAGGGGTCAACTCACTTAAATAAAATAAAGTGCTTCCCTAGTAGGAGCAACGTTATAACTTAAAGGGGAGCCTTGGGGGTCCACACCACATATGAGGGAGGCCTCACGTAGCCTCTAGGAGCATCTGCGCAAACTTATGAGGAGCACGTGGAGAGAGGGGGACCATGTTAGGGTTTTGAGGAGAGCTAGCGTTATAAAAGGTGGGAAAGCCATTTCATTTGGGATGCTTGTTGTTGATGATATTTGAGCTAGACTTCTGTCTTCTTGAGCACGCTGGCTGTTTAGCCTGTCTGCAACACTGTTTAGTGCGACTGAGTGTCTCCGGTCGGAGATCTCACCCTTAGCCCCGGGGGACTTCGAGTGCCTGCTCGGGCAAGGTCTTTTCTACAGTTTTCAGCGGAGGATTTGGTTGTTGTTTTGCGGAGGAGCTGGGCTTCTTTTGGTGACTGCGCAGTCCCTAGGAGAGAGGACGCAGTTCTTGGTGGAGGGGTGCTATTGTGGGGTTTTCTGCAGGAGATTCAGTGTTATTCGGTGTGGAGGTTCAATATTTATCAGTTGGAGAGTTTCCTGAGGAGTTTGTGGCTCCATCTCAGTATATTTCATTTGGCATCTGCGCTGGGCCTGGAGGGACAGCGTTTTTCCTTGAGGAGGGTTTCTGGGGTGATTTTCGGAGGTGGTCCATTTTGTTTATGGTTTCTGGGTTTTGTTCGGAGTAGTGAGTACAGGTGATCTACAAATTTTCAGCTCATTCCGGCGAGGGGATCAACCCCTAGTTCCAGTTCATTCCAGCAGCAGCAGTTTACGGCAGCTTCTTCCAGCAGCTGGGATGCAGTTTCTGTAGCAGCCATTTCCTGTTTCTAAGAGGGTTCTTCACTTGCCTTGTGCAAGGATAGGTGCTCTTATTCTGATTATCCATTGTACCCATTTATATTCTCAGATTAATAAAATGGCTTAGCATTCCTGGCATTTTATGTGTACTTGCTTTATATTCTATTTCCGGCATTTTTCTATATAGTTGTATGCTTGTATTGCTGTCTATTTCCTATTCGGAATATTACACAACTCCGCCCTAGAATCTCAGCTTAGCTTCAGTGCTTTGCCTCTGTGTCTTCACAAATGACCCCAAGCCTTTCCTTTATACTTTTCTCGTTGACAAATCAATGGCCAAGATTAGATCTTTAATCAATGGCTAAGATTAAAAGAAAGCTTGATCTGTGTGAATTAAGACAATTTCATCACATGTTTAATTAAATTCACTTTAATTATTTCATTTTCCTAAGTTTTAACTTAGAAAATATATTAAAATAATTAATTAATTTAATATCACCTAAAACAGATGAAATTTCCCAAATCCATTTCTGGGTCTTGTAGATCAGGTGAACTCTAGTCTCTCCACAAAGTTTGGGAGCTAGAGCACAACTGGTGCTACCCAAAATACACAAAATCTCAACACTCCCTCTTAGCATCAAGGGTGTGCTCTAGCAATACATCACACTTATGCATTACATGATTTTGGGCCCTGGTTCTGTGCTGCTGAAACTTGGCCTCCCGCCACTCAACTCTGCACTATTGCTGCCATTTTGTACTGCTGCCCATGACTCTGGCACTGCCACTGCAACCACTGTACTGCAGCTACCTCTCAATATGTTGCATTTGTGTTGCTCATAGCACTGCCACTGCTGATCTGATGCACTGCAACTTCAATTGTTGAGAGAAACAACTGAATCTCCTGCCCAATCTTTGACAAACAAGTCAGATGGGCTGCATCCTCATCACTAAAGCTCCATAGGCTACAGATTTGTGCTGGCATCTAAAGAACAATGCACAGTTATAGCTCTGCCTGCGTAATCAGACTCCCTCTGCACTACTGAAGTCACATCAGCTCCTTGTGCTGAAATCTATCACGTTGTTGCTGCACTGCACTGTCCCTCTAAAGCTCTTTGCGTTGCTGCAGCTCTGCACTGCATAAGCAGCACTGCTCTGCGCTGCTGAAGTCACATCAGCCTTTGCGCTACTACTGCTTCTACGTTGTTGCTGCTTTGCTCTGCACTGCTCCTCCCAGCCTCCAGATCTGCTTCTGCCTTTGCCTCATCTGTGATCTATGCACCCATTGCTCCACTTGTCCCGCTATTGTCTTAAGGTTGTCATAGCTCGTTTGTGATCCAAGAGATGAGCTGCTCAAGGATCCCACCTCACTTTCATGTAGCTCCTCTACATGTCCATGTCACCCCACCTCCGTGGTTCATGAGCACTCATGGCTACATCATCTGCTGACCCATCATCTGCCACCGCTGCTTTGGAAGAAGATGCTTCCTTGTCCTTCCTCTTTTTTGGACAATGGCTGGCAAAATGTCCCATTTCACCACATTGGAAGCACTTGATATTTGAAAGATCCTTCTTCTTCTCTAGCTGCTTCTTTGATGCCAAGGCTGCATCTTCCTCCTCTTCCTTCTTAACCTTGCTCAACGCAAAGTTGTGCTGCTTCTTGGTGAACCTTCGTAGTTCTTCTTGCCGCAGGATCGACCACAAGTTGTCCCAATCTGGGAGGTCCGCTCTACCCAAGATACTTTGGACAAAGGTTTCCCACTCATCCGTGACTGCATTGAGGGCAGTCCTGACTATCACTACATCATCTACGGTTGCACCCGTTGCAGTCAGTTGATCCCTAATTGACTACAATCTAAAGAGGAAGTGCTCGATGTCTTCTCCCTTGGTCATCGTGAATGACCTCATTTGGGCCTCCAACAGCATCTTTCTTTGGACTGATTTTCCCTCATATAGGGAAGTCAAGACCTTCCACATCTCATTAGCTGTCTTCTTCTTAGCTATGTGTGGTACAATATGGTCCTTGATACTGTCCATTATCAGCTGCTTGGCATGTCCAACAGCTTCTCTATGCTTCCATAGGAGATCCGCATGTGTCAGTGTGGCCAAGGTCTGCTATGCGTGGTTTCTTAGACCATATGCCTCTAGGACAATTAGGATCCTAGCTTTCCACACCGAAAAGTTTGAGAGGCCCTCTAGCCTATCCTAATCACGCAGTCCATGAGGAGCTATCTACTCAGAATGTGTTGAAGCTCCTCTTCTCTATGCTAGAGATCTTGGATCTAGGGTCCTTTACGAACAAGGCACCCTCTGCTCCCTCTGACACTTGATTTCCCTCCTTGGAAATCTACCAAATCAACTATGATTCAGCTTCTTCTTTGATCCTCTGACCAAACTGCAAGTTTCCTTTGGCAAGAAACTCTCTGAGAAGCTGATCTCTTTCCAAACTTTGTCACTTGTACTAAGGTTAAAAATCTGAAAACTTCAGAAGTTTAACCCCACTAGTGCTTCTGAATTTCTGCAACTTTTCTGCAGACTTTTTCTGGATCTGACAGATTCAGATCTGAATCGCACTGGCTAGTTTCAGACCCAACCAGCGTTGTTTTTGAGCTGCTTCTACGCAGTAATTGCGTGGGCTTGCTAAGACACAGCGCTGGACAGCATCACCCTTCCCTCTGCGTGAATCTCCTCCTGAAAAATGCATTGTCCCTTCAGATCTGCTTTACTGTTGCCTTTCCAGCTGCTTTCTACAGCTAGATCCTTCAGATGCTTCAGTTGGTGACCCTTCTAGATCTACAATTGCTCTGATACCATGTAGAAATTTATGAATCTTAATTCTTATGAAGAAATTTTTACTGTTAATTCAGTTAAGCTTCTCCTACTTATAGAAGTTATCAACTGAATAAATTCAAGTTAACATCAAAGCAAAACACATAACAAATGTTAGGATATTCCGACACATAGGAAATAGTTAAGAATAACTTAGTCTAGTGTAGAGTTAGGTAAAGTGTGTTTCTTTACCATGTACATTTGTAACTTATAATCCGACGGTCACGATTTGTAGTGATTTGACAATTATCTCTCACCTCGGTATTAACGACACTTGATAGGTGGCTTAACACCCGATTGGTCCATGATCTCTATTTAAAGAGAATGGAGGGTCATTTGTTCAGTAACCATTTTATGAGATAAACATATGTAACTTTTCTTTTTATATTAATAAATTGCCTGAAGTGGCCGCGTTGGCTCAGGCCGTGGACTGTTTCCCTCTTTGAGGGTTTTAACCACGTGATTATACTGGTGTACTGATTTGTGATCTGTTTGTGAGTGGTGACCTTTGGTTCTTGATCTAAGGAACTTACCCTGTAAATTCCTACATGGTATCAAAGTTATTTTGAGGGCCGCGTCCATTGTTGATCAAAATCCAAAGCCAGTTTGACTGCATGCGAATGCCGTTTTGTAGATCTACTATTTCTGAACATTTTTGGGCTTGGAGAATTGCTCGGTTGTGTCCGGAGCATCTGTTACAGTGAGGAACGCCTTTCGTTTCATGTGAAAAGGTTTTCGGCTATCCAAGTTATGACAGTTTAGATCTGAAGGTATAAAGCATCTGTTTTGCAATTATATTTGTTAATAGTTCTGCTTATTTCGATTCCCTCCTTTTATTTTCGGTTTTTAGGTTTTATTTATTTGTCGGATTTATACCCTCTTCTCTGTGTATGCTCTTTGTTGTGCGCTGCGTGTGATCTCGGCAAATCAGAAACAGGGAAAAGGGATTTTTATTTTTTTTTTGCTATGTATGCTCTTTCCCCCGTGTCTTTGTGCGATCTCAAGAAATCAGAAATAGTGAAAAAAATGATAGTTGCCGGTAAGGCTAACTGAAAATCTAACATTCTGTCGTAAGGCTTTGCATTTCGTTTTTTTTGCTCGGTTTTTGTGTTTTTTTGTGCAGGAAAAGGCACGCACACCGAAGAGTAAAAAAAAAAACCCCCTTCCTCCTTTCAAACAATAACGTGATCCTTTTACTATCTCACTTGGTGAGGGGTTAGTTTATGAGAATAGAGGTCTTGGATTCAAGTCTCCTTCTCAAGCTTCTTTTGTAAAAAGTTTTTGTTCAAAGGGGCAGAATTTTTTTTTTTTAAAGCCGCACTTCATCCCGTTCCCGTGACTATTCAGCATCTACAATTCAGATTTTTCAAAAGGCATAACTTCTTCATCCGAAAGCCGTTTTTCGAGCCATTTTTTTCAAACAATAACGTGATCCTTTTACTATCTCACTTGGTGAGGGGTTAGTTTATGAGAATAGAGGTCTTGGATTCAAGTCTCCTTCTCAAGCTTCTTTTGTAAAAAGTTTTTGTTCAAAGGGGCAGAATTTTTTTTTTTAAAGCCGCACTTCATCCCGTTCCCGTGACTATTCAGCATCTACAATTCAGATTTTTCAAAAGGCATAACTTCTTCATCTGAAAGCCGTTTTTCGAGCCATTTTTTTTAAACGGCCTAATTTTTTGAGATCTTTCCATTGGAGCAGTTAGTTTCAGCTTTTCTCAGCTTCAGTTTTTTTTTTTTAAATGGAAAGTGCATGCCCGATTATTCTTAACAACACCAATTATTTCCAATGGCTACCTCACATGGTAGATATACTTAGAAGTAAAGGGCTTTATAGAATAGCCACAAGACAAGAAACTAAACCTTCCGATGATGATAAAGTTGCTAAATGGGAAATTAAACAAGATCAAGCACGAGGGTTGATAGGTATGTCCACTGCTCAAGATCTTCGATTTCATATCCTTGAAATTGACACCCCTGATGAAGCCCTGGAAAAGCTAAAAACTGTTTTTGGCATTCAAAATCAAATCAGAGTCCACCAGCTTGAAAATGAGTTGCTTACTTTGGACCCCAATAATTTCTCCTCCATTGAAGATTTTTGTCCAAATTCAAGACCCTTCGAATTCTTTTAGAAGGTTGTAAGATAAAAAAGGAAGATGGTAGCCTCATTTATTGCATTCTTGCTAGAGAAGCCATCATTTCTTCAGGAACTGCCTACAAGACCCCCTCTTTTGATGCCTTTTGCGATTCTTTGATAAGAGAACAAGAAAAACTCTTACACCTTGGTCTTATCACTTCTAGAAACGCTTCTAAGAAAGCCTTAGCAGCCCAGCAGCAACCATATCAAAAGAATCCCAAGAAGTAGTATCCTAAAAAGTACGGTCCAAAACCAAACAAGGGTCCTAAGCAATTTCAACCACAAACTGAAAAAGCAACTCACCAAAATGATAAGGCATATAAAAGCAAAGGAAAGAAGACAGATAGACATTGCAACTTTTGCAATCGTGATGGTCATTTAGAGTCCAAATGTTTTAAGAAGATGGAAGCCTTCGAAGCAGCAATGAAGAAGCACAACATCAATTTGGAGCACTCTTCACCTTCATCTTCAGGAATGGCACTTTCTGCTTGTGGTTGTCAAGCATCAAGATCTGGTTATGCATTAAATGTATCTTTCTCTTCTCATTCTCATGAGTGGCTCATTGATTCTGGAGCTTCTTATCACATGGCCAAAAATAAAGCCATTTTTTCTTCTTTAAATGATTGTAAAACCAAACATATTTATGTTGGTGATGATAGATCTCTTAGTGTTGTAGGATCTGGAACCATTCATCTCGATAATGGTCAATTTAATGATGTACAATGTGTTCCTACCTTGTCATGCAACCTTCTCTCTGTTTATCAGATAACTCATTCAGGTGAAGGGAAAATAGTAGAATTCTCACCCCATGATGTTGCAATCAAGGACCTCAAAGATCCTAAACATATTTTAGCTACTGGCATTGTTGATGATTCCACAAGGTTGTATAAGTTTGACAACTTTGGGTCATCATGTCTTCCCTTTGTTTTTGTTGCTCATAATGATGAAGTGAGCAAACTTTGGCATGAGCGATTTGGTCACTTAAACTATCGCTCTCTTCAAACTCTATGTAAGGAAAATATGGTGACGGGGCTTCCTATGGTATCTTGTCGAGATGGTGTTTGCTCCAGATGTGTACTCAAAAAACATCATCGGGATAGTTTTGACAAACGTGCCTCTTGGCACGCTTCAGCCCCTTTGCAGCGTGTGCACAGTGATTTATGTGGTCCACTTCCTGTTGTTTCTTTCTCTGGTTGTAAGTACTTCTTAACTTTCATTGATGATTTTTCCAGATGCACTTGGGTATACTTCTTAAAACTCAAGAGTGAATTTTTTAACATGTTCTTGGCCTTTAAGGCCTTTGTTGAGAAACAATCTAGACATCAAAGTCTTAAGTTAAGATCAGACAATGGAGGAGAATATGTTAACAACAAATTTATCAACTTTTGCACTGAGCATGGCATTCAATTACAACATACCGTTCCATATACTCCACAATAAAATGGTGTAGCTAAAAGGAAGAATCGCACCTTAAAAGAAATGGCTAATTGTATGCTTCAATCTAAAGGACTCGGTCTCAATTTTTGGGCAGAAGCCATTAACTGTGCAAATTACATAGTAAATCGCAATCCTACTAAGGTTTTAAAGAATATAACTCCAGAAGAAGCTTGGAGCTCAATCAAACCAGATGTAAGTCACTTTCGTGTTTTTGGAAGTGATGCTTGGGCCCATATTCCAGATGCAAAACATAAAGCCTTAGAACCTAAGAGTGAAAAATGTATTTTTGTTGGATATTCTGAAGATGTCAAAGGATATAGACTTCTTCAACCCAAATCCAAAATATAATCATTAGAAGAGATGTAAAGTTTGATGAAAATATATCGGCCTGCGAGCCTAGTTCGACGGGTGTGCCACCTTTGGCCTGCGAGCCTGATTCGGCATATGTGCCACCTCTCTCTCTCTCTTCTATTTTTAATAGCATTCCTTCTAGTTCAGATGATGACAACGAGGATGAAAATCCTCCTCCACCTCTTGAAATTGTTCCTTATACTCCACCGCTTCCAAGATGGGTCCACTCTACTCGAGATGCAGCAGGTTCTCTTGCAGGTGACCCTGCTGATCGACAACGTACACTTTCTCAGTTTGAAAGAGCTTCTTCCTTATTGGCTCAAATTCCAGAAAATCCTGATCCAGAAACCTTTGAAGAAGCCTCCAGTCATCCAGCTTGGGATGAAGCTATGAATGAAGAATATCGTTCCTTATTGGCGAATGATACTTGGGATCTTGTTCCTCTTCCAAAAGGAAGAAAACTTGTCAGATGTAGATGGGTTTACAAAACAAAGTTTGGACCAGATGGAAAAGTGGATAGACATAAAGCTCATCTTGTCGCTAAAGGATTTTCACAAGTTGAAGGCATTGAATATACTGAAACCTTCTCCCCTGTTGCCAAAATGAATTCTATCCGCCTTGTTCTTTCCCTTGCTGCCTCCTTTAAATGGGAAGTCCATCAAATGGATGTTAAATCCGCCTTCTTACATGGAGATTTGCATGAAGAAATCTACATGGAACAACCCCCTGGCTTTATCCAAAATGACTCTAGCCTTGTTTGTCACCTTAGGAAGTCTCTTTATGGTCTCAAACAAGCTCCTCGGGCTTGGTATGCCAAAATGGATAGATTTCTCTTAGATAATGGCTTTTCTAGGTGTCATTCTGACAACACTGTCTACACCAAGAAAGTGGGTAATTCCTTCACCATCCTTGTTCTTTATGTTGATGATCTTATCCTTACTAGTAGTGATCCAAACCATATAAACCATGTGAAGTCTAGCCTCAAAAAGAAGTTTGAAATGACAGACTTAGAACAGTTGCATTATTTCCTTGGTCTTCAAGTCCAGCAATCCAAAGAAGGTATTACCCTCTCTCAGTCCAAGTATGCCTGTGATATTCTACACCACTTTCACATGGAAGACTATAAGCCAGCCCCTTCTCCCTTTCTGGGTCCGGAGCTGGCTTACTACTTGGTACTACCCCCGGTTGATGCTACCTTATATCGTCAACTTGTTGGTAAACTTTTGTATCTAACCCATACATGTCCTGACCTTTCCTTTGTCGTTGGTCTTGTCGCTCGATTTATGCACCAACCTTATGAAAGTCACTGGAAAGCAGCTAAAAGAATACTTCGATATATTCGAGGTACAGTTCAGTTCGGGATTCATTACAGTGCAGGAGCATCTCCCTTGTTGATTGGTTTCACTGATTTTGATTGGGCTGGTGACCTTGATGATCGGAAGTCCACTGCAAGATATGTATTCACTCTTGGTTCAAGACCTATTACTTGGTCTTGTAAGAAACAAAGTGCCATCTCCCTTTCTTCAGTAGAAGCAGAGTATCGTGGTGCAGTTGAAGCTAGCAAGGAAGCCATGTGGCTTCGTCAAATCCTGTCTGAATTTGGTCTTCACGTTTAAAGATCCAACTACACTTCGTGTGATAATCGCAGTGCTATCTGGCCTATGTAAAGATCCAGTCAAAGATTAGCGCATGAAACACATTGAACTCCATAAACTTCATCGTAAATCTCATTCATGATCGTGTTCTTGAAGTATTGTCCAACCAATGACTGCTAGTCGATATTCGTTTGCTGCCCTACGTGCTAAAAGTTTACCAAACTTCTATCCATGCTTGGAGTTCAGGAAAGTTGTTATTAAGGGGGGATAGGCTCTAATGCCTCCTTCCTTCTCCCATTGTGTCACTTTTGTAAATCCTTCAATCCTATCCCAATTTGTTCTTAAGGGGGGATGTTAGGATATTTCGACACATAGGAAATAGGCTCCTTTTGTGTCACCTTTGTAAATCCTTCAATCCTATCCCAAGTTGTTCTTAAGGGGGAATGTTAGGATATTCCGACACATAGGAAATAGTTAAGAATAACTTAGTCTAGTGTAGAGTTAGGTAAAGTATGTTTCTTTACCATATACATTTGTAACTTACAATCTGACGATCACGATTTGTAGTGATCCAACGGTTATCTCTCACCTCGGTATTAATGACACTTGATCTGTGGCTTAACACCCGATTGGTCCATGATATCTATTTAAAGAGCATGGAGGGTCATTTGTCCGGTAACCGTTTTATAAGAGAAACATAGGTAACTTTTCTTTTTATATTAATAAATCGCCTGAAGTGGCCGCATTGGCTCAGGCCGTGGACTGTTTCCCTCTTTGAGGGTTTTAACCACGTGATTATACTGGTGTACTGATTTGTGATCTGTTTGTGAGCAGTGACCTTTGGTTCTTGATCTAAGGAACTTACCCTATAAATTCCTACAACAGATCTCTACCAATTTAGATCTAGAATAAGCACATGCACACATAGACAAAGTGACACAGTTATTTCTTGACAAACTGTCCCCAAAAAAACCCAAGGTGGGAAAACCGGTCTCTGGCTGCTGTAGGGCTCTATTATTAAGAATATTTCTGAATACACAACTCTGGGTTCTAGATCTGGAAAACCCTACAGAGAAAACTCTAGATCTGCGCTGATCTAAGACCAAAAATATTGATTGATCCACACCCTCAAATGGGATTTACAGAACTCAGCCAGATCTAGGCCTATAAATCCCAGCGTTGCCCCTGAAAGACACTGTTGCTGCTGTCGTCTGCTACTGCTGCTACTGCCGCTGCTGCCTTCCTCTACGTTGTCCTTGTTGATCTCTTCTCTGCTTCTTGTGTATTCTAGACTTCGGGATCAGATCATCCCCTTGGTCTAAATTCCCCTCTCTGCAACTGAAACACTTCTGAGAATTCTTAGCAACCCCGCCCTAGAATCTCAGCTTAGCTTCAGTGCTCTGCCTCTGTGTGTCTTCACAAATGACCCCAAGTCTTTCCTTCATACTTTTCTCGTTGACAAATCAACGGCCAAGATTAGATCTTTAATCAATGGCTAAGATTAAAAGAAAGCTTGATCTGTGTGACTTAAGACAATTTCATCACATGTTTAATTAAATTCACTTTAATTATTTTATTTTCCTAAGTTGTAACTTAGGAAATACATAAAAATAATTAATTACTTTAATATCTCCTAAACCAGATGAAATTTCCCAAATCCATTTCTAGGTCTTGTAGATCAAGTGAACTCTAATCCCTCCACAAAGTTTGGGAGCTAGAGCACAATTGATGCTACCCCAAATACACAAAATCTCAATAAAAACTCCCCTAGTCTTTGAAAAACTCCAACCTCAAGAAGTAGTTCATCATGCTATTATCCATTATCTCAATCTCAACATCCATATCTACTGTGCACCCCACAATGAGCGTCTTTGCATAAGTCATCTACATACAAACACCAAAATATGCAAATCAATCCCAACAAAAATATGATATATCTTAGGATATACCAGTGTTATCAGAACCGAACCGGAACCGGTGGAACTGGCCGGTCTAGCCCTTTTTGGACCAAAACGAGTCTGAAGGTTCAACACTGGTTTCCAGCTTAAAAAAATTTGCCTTCTTTTTTTATTTTTTGAATTTTTCAATTGGTTGGTCCACTCCTAATTTTCCCTTAAGCTAGCCTAATATTCAAGCCTATGGCCCTCAGCCTAATAATCAAGCCTATGGCCCTAGTATTGCGATGCAATTCATGGTAATGTTAAATTTTTAAAGTAAAAATGACATTCTCCTTTATCGTTCATTTTCATCCTTTAACTTAAATTTTTAGCATTACCATGAAATGACTCAGGTGTTTGAGAGTGGTTCCAACCTTGTTGGATTTCATATGGAGAAAATAGAATTTTAGATTTCACTCAAAATCCAGCAGACTTAACAATTTTTCAGGGTTTTAGGATTGGAGAGATTGCAACGCTTCCATTGGGTTTTGTCATGTACGAGGGTATGGAACTATTATTTAATAAAGAGCACCAAGCCCTCTATGTACTTTGATGTTAGTGGCCTTGGTTGTCGAAATCCTCTATCATGACTCTACTAAAAATGTACCCATCATTCAAACAAAATCTTGACATGACATGCTACGTTTTTTTTTATCTTATTTTAATGCCTAAATGGTTATATTAATGACGTAGACCCCAATATAGGCAATGATTTTGATAATATGTAGGAATTTGTTGTAGCATGATTTTTTGGATGATAGAAGCCATCTATAACCTATTTGTTGATGTATTTTCAGTTCAGAGATGAATTGCACTCGATGCTATTTTGGTTATGTGCACCCTTACATGCTATGTAAATGAGAATTTTTGCATATTTGTGTACAAATGGTTTGGATTCATATCGATGCACATGAATATATATGTTTTTCTTTAAAATATTTCGATCCGGTTCCAACCGGTTCCCAGTCCACAAGGTTTTTCGATTCAATCATCGATTCAGTTCTGATAACGTTGGGGTATATTATGCTTTTGGTGAGGCCCATATTCCATAATTAACCATCTGACCTGAAATACCATGTTCTTGTATCCTTCTTGGTTCCATAGTACATACAAGGCTTTCGTAAGGTTACAAACATGGGACTCCTCATTTACCTTGAATCCAAGAGGTTGCTCCATCTATTTCTTTCTCAATGATTGCGTGAAGGAAAGATGTCTTCACATCCATCTAACATATTCTCCATCCCATAAATGAAACTAAACATCTAATAGACCTAATGGAAGTGTTCCTGGTGACTAGAGGAAATGACTTCTCATAATCTACTCCCTCTTTCTACGAGAACCCTCTCACCATGAATCTTACCTTGAACTTCTCAATGATGTCATCTATTGCATGCTTGATCTTGTAGAGCAACATGGAACTCACTACTAACTTCCCTTCTAGTCTTGGCACTATCTCCAAAACATCATTTTTCATGATGGAGGTGTACTCCTCCACCATGGCATCTCGTCATACCTTTTGGTCTACTACCTCTTGAAAGCTAAAAGGCTCTGAATCTATGATGTTACTCATCAATGCCATGTGGTTTGAAAACTTATTCAAAGGCCTACTCTATCTAAATGTGCTCCTAGGAGTCTCACCATACTCTTAAACATCCCTTAATGTCATAGTGAACCATCAAGGTCTTCTAATAGAACTGGAATGAGCTAATTTCTCATCCTCTTCACCCGAAGGATATTGTCTAGTGCCAAAAGTCACTCGTGAACCTAGCTCAACCTTCAAAGTTTTTTTCTCCTTATCCTCTATCACTAAAATAGGATCATGAGACTTTTGAGATGCAAAGTTTTCCTCAAACTTCACATCCCTATGCACTATTGTCTTCCTTTGCTCTAGATTATAGACCATGTAGGCCTTTGAAGTCTCAACGTGACCTACAAATAAACCCTTCCTATTAGAGGGCTCCAACTTGGTCCTCTTCTCTAATGGTACATGGATATAAACTAGACATCCAAAGTTGTGGAAATGACCCATCTCTAGTTTCACAATAGTGATTGCTTCCTCTAGTGTCTTGTCTTCTGATATCCTATAAAGACGCCTATTCTAGATGTATGTTGTTATGTTGCATGTTTCTATCCAAACAAACATTTGCAAGTCTTGGTCTTGAATCACATCCTTTCACAACGTGTATGATGGATCAATTCTTCTACTCTGCAACCCCATTTTGTTGTGGGTTGTACAGAACAATTAGCTTCCTCTTGGTTGTTGCCTCCTTGTAGAAACCCTCAAAACTCCTTGGAGGTATACTCACCCCCATTTTCCAATCTCAAGATTTTGATCTTCTTCCTTATCTGGTTTTCAACTAGCACTTTGAACTCTTGAAACATGCTAAAGACCTCATCCTTGGTCTTTAAGAAGTAGACCCCAAGTCTTGTGAGAGAGTTATTAATAAAGGAAACATAATAGATGCTACTACATTTGTCCACAAATAGCACTAGGTCTAGAATCTCCTTAAACCTATGCATGTTGCTTGGTGAGGTAGCTTTGGCATGCTTGCCAAGCATGCACCTTTTGCATACTCCTTGTTGATCAATGTCAAACCCTAGAAAACCTATGACTATCTCTCTCATAATAAGCAATGCTTTGTGATGCAGGTGGCACAAGTTGCATACATTGTCATTGCTTTGAACTAGGACTCAAACAACTTCACCCTATAATAAGTAATGCTTTGTGATGCAGGTGCCACAACTTGCACACATTGTCATTGCTATGAACTAGGGCTCAAACAACTTCACCCTATAACCTCTAAAGATTAACTTCTCTCACCCCTATTACCAAAGTTGTAAATTGGCCACACATTCCTTCAACCTAATGAGGGCTTACTAGTTCTTGAACTCCATAACATAGCCCTAAACCTAAACTAACCTAAACTAACATTG
Organism: Pinus albicaulis; assembly: GCA_034641835.2. Taxonomy (NCBI): domain Eukaryota; kingdom Viridiplantae; phylum Streptophyta; class Pinopsida; order Pinales; family Pinaceae; genus Pinus; species Pinus albicaulis. The sequence continues at coordinate 660,219,890 of CM076577.1, forward strand.
AATTATTCCTAAGACAGAACAAACAAAACAGTGTCAAAGTATAAAGAGTTACATAATTGTAGTTGGAAGGCAACGATACCAAATCCTACCACTAGGGACTTGGCATCATCAGCAAGCTCAACCTGAACCCCCAAGTCCTACTCTATTAGACTAGAAAACATCATGTTGATGTGATATGTAACGAGAAAACCAGTACAAAAGAAGTTATTGTGTTTCGACTGTGTATGTATGTGTAAGTAGTAATTGTAATATTGAATAAAATTTGAATGGCAATTACAATCCTTCGTGACAGTGTGCCTATATAGGCATTGACTGGCCACAAAGGTGAGTGGTCACACCTTTTGACCTTTGCCCTTTCATAATTAATGGGCAATTAATTAATTTAACTATTTAATTTATTATTAATATTATTTATTAATTGAGATTTTTTATGAATATTTTATTCATAACATTGCCACCCCCATTATAGACGATTTGTCCTCAAAGCATAACAAAAAGGGTTTCCTCTAGTTGAACATGTTGCTATGGAATGACATCTTTACTTTGACTTTGTTTGTGCCCAGCAAAGTATTCATGTGTATTTGTACCTTCCTTGAAGCTGGAAGTGTTAACACCATATAATTTATAATATCATCCTTGCTAGTTAAACTCCATGAATCATTCTTCAAGGTTTGTAGTATAGCTTCTTAGTTGTATTAACCATTTTGCACCTAGAACTATATCCATTTCCTCGAGTGGTAGGGCATATAAATATGTTTGTAGATCTATTTCTTGTATCTGGATTGAAACATTAAGACATTCTCCTACCTCTTCAACCTTTTGCCCAGTGGCGACAGTCATGCTTAAGTCCTTGATTGGGCATATAAAAAGATTAAGTTGTTTAGCAAGATCGATGTTTATACAATTGTGAGTACTGCCAGAATCTACAAGTATATTGACATTTTTGCCTCTTATGAGCCCTTTAAGTTTCAGGGTTTTAGGGCGTACTCTCCTTGTCATGTTTGTTGGTAGAGTAGTAGGCTTAACGTTCTTTCGTCTTGGGACTAGTTTCTCTGCTTCCGAAGGTGTGGTGGACCGTATTTTGTAGTGACTTGTTGTTTTTGACCTTTTGAAGAATTGCTTTCTTCATCTTGATTTTGTTGGACACATGAGATTGCAGGTAATGATGGTTCCTCAGGATCTGAATCTTCATTGTGTGTGACAACGATTTCTTTATCAGACTCTTGTACTTCAACTTGCCTTCCATCTACTTTTTTACAATAGCATAAGGGCGTGTCTTCACATTTATGTCCTAATGCCTAGTTTTCTCCACACTTGCAACAATTATTTTTCTTTTTTATCCTTTTCTCTAACTCATTACTTGAAGTGTCTGACTCTTCCTCAACTTCAAAAGTATACAATTTCTTGTTAAGGCATTTGTGTCCTGATGTCCATTTGTCTCCACAATACCTACATTTGTTTGCATCTTTTTAACCTGAGTATTGTTGTTGGTTTTCGTCTTCCTTGAATGATTACATTTTGAACTTGTGTTTTTGTTCAATAAGTCTTGTCGCATGTCTAGCTTCTTTGATAGTTTTACATTTGTACAATTTCAATTCTGCATGGATATACTCCTTAAATCCACATTTATACATTTTAAGTAATTTTTCAGTAGTAAATCCTCTTTGTTTTGTAGCTAATACTTCCCATTTGTGTGTGTGTATTCGCTTACAAACCATTTATGCTTAACATGGACAAATCTTTCGTAAACATCATCTTCTTCTTCATCATAAAACCTTCTTAGCAAAACATCCACAAAGTTCTTCCAAAGAAAAGAATGGGCGTCACATTTGCCGAACCACCATAGGAACTAATCATATGCCTCAACTTCCAAATTGTTGGATGCGGTCATGATTTCTCTCGTTCACCTATTGGTGGGTTTGATTCAAAAATGGCTTCCATTTTATTAACCCAAACAATAACATCTCTATGGTCTTTTCCATCGTATTTTGGGAGCTCCTTAATTCGTTGATAGCCTTTTTCTGGGACGTGAGAAGTGTATTTGTGGCTTTCGCGGAATTTCATGATTTGGGAAATCTTCGCTTTCTGGAGTCTTGGGACTTTGTGTTGGTTCTTGATCAATTAAAGGATTGAAAAATGAATTAACCCTTCCTATTAACTAGTTTTGCATTCCTTGCAACATTCTCTCAACATTATCTATTTTTTTAATATCGCTTGCTAATTTCTCTTGAGTTACAATTATCCTATTTTGACCTTCTCCTAACTCTCCATGCTTCTTCTCAAAATCATTGAGACAATGTCGTACCCTATCAAGTTCTTCTTGATATTTTTTGATGTCATCATTATTATTCCCCATTTTCAATTTGTTTTTCTTCTTGGCAGAACCATTTTTTTAAAATAATAATAATACTTTTTTAATTAAATAATCAACTTTAATTATAATTATTATATAACTATAATTATTTAATTGTATTATTTGATCATCAACTAACCAACCGATAATATTAATCAATTGATTTATTAGCCAAGGTATGCAACTATTGGGAAATACGATGGTTGACCCGATATTACAGATGACCAAACGAATGATACGGGCACCGAATTTGAAGCGAACAAAGTTCCTTCTCAAGTTAAATGCTCCAAAAGACTTGGAATACAAAGATATCCATGAGGATACAAATATTATATTAGATAGTATGATGAATGAGATAGATGATTGAATGTTACAAATGAGGCCTGCTTATATATCTACGCAGGTGCCTCTTCACGAAAGGTCATGTCTCATCAGACATGGCCTTTCAACCTAATTACTAATTAACTAATTAATCATTATTTACATTATTTTATTCATAACATCTCTCAAATAACAATAATAAATCCAAAATAATAAATTAATTAATTAAATATTCCAAGTTAGGAATATGTGCTTAACTCCTGGGTTGTTCCTCAAATATTGGAGTTTGTTTAGGAACTCCTATCTTGGTGGGTTTTTGGTGAGAAATTATCTCAACCAAAGGAGTGTAAGATAGCTCGGACTATCTTAAGACATTTTCTCTCATTTATTTAAATTGTAAACTAAATTCTTTTAATAAGAGAGAATGACGAGAATGCCATGAGGCTGAAGCCTCTTTTCCGCCATTGTTTTGTCTGGTTTTGTATTTGTGTTTTCTGCAATCTGTTTTTGAGTTAATACCATTTGTAACAAACATTGCCTACCCCTCAAAAAGCTTTGTCCTCAAAGCTTGTAGATGAAAGGCCTCGATTTCTTTTCCTGCTACGAACATCTTCTCGTCTCGAGGTAGTCATCCTTGTCAATACAAGTTGATATGATCCTCTAAGTGACAAACAAAATTGTCGCACTAAGAATGGATCGGACCATCCTAAATCAATCTTCTGTGGAATCTTACGATGACTGGCAACTTGTGTTGATTCGTTAGTATTCGTCGGAATATTAGCTTGTTTCTGTTTTGAATACATAGCTTGGTTGAGCTGTCTGCTCCCGTGATTTGAATGTCGATAGGGAACTATTTTGGTTTAACTTTGATTTTCTTTTAGTGAGGATGTTATTGAGTAAGTGACAGGACCTTCACTTAGCATGTTCTTCGTCTGAACTGCAACATCGACGTTTGTTACTTCTGAAACTTGCCTGTCGTCCTCTTCAGGTGAGACATTTATTAGATCAACGTTCGATTTTTCTTCAACTTGAACTTCTATATTTGAAGATTTCAATGCTTCATTTTCGACAAGTTGTTGCACCTTGTTTTCCAATGACTTCTTGTCTTTCTTCAGTTTCTTAATTTGCGTTAGCAATTTTTCATTGTGGTCCTTAAGGCGAGCAACTTCTTCATTCTTGTTAGTGGTGATTTTGTTAACTTCTCTTTGCAAATATTGTATTGCTTTTTTACTTTCTGGAAGAACTACTCTTGTGATATCTAATATGTCTTCCGGTGTTAGTGAGTTTGACTTCACCGTGAGATCTTGTAACGTTATGTTTTTCTTTTTGTAAGAAAATTTCAAAAACTTTTTTTTCGTATTAAGGATGAATGACCCTAGTGAGTCCATCCAGAGCAAACCCAGAATTATATCACTATCGTTACAAAATAAAGTTTTAACTTTAAATTGCGAGACCAAGGAATACTCGCCAATACTTAGGTGTAAATTCCCTATGTCATATTGTTTTTCATTTGCGTGAAATGAATTTGTTTCTGTTATATTTGATTCGAGGATCACTAATTCATTAGCACATTTAGTACTAACATAATTATTCTCTTGATTAAGATCGATAGATATAAGAACTTCCTTTCCCGCAAGTGACCCTTTGATTCTAATTAGCGCACAGACAAACATACTATAATTTTCAGGAAATCTTCCTTCTTTCCTTTCCGAATTAGATTCAATTTCCTTTTCATCAATGATTGATTCCATTTTGTCTGTTGAATTGAGTTTTTAGAGTTTTTAAGGTAACCCTTCCTAACTTTCTCTTCTTCTTTTTAATGAAGTTATTATTCCTTCAATTTATTTTTATTTTTTATAGTAATAATTTAATTAATTAAATTAATATATATGTATATTCTTTTAACAATTGATTTTTTTAACTCTTTTTTGTTGTTGAAAGGTTACAACCCTAGTGAAACGTGGCTATTCACATATATTCACCTATAAAATATATGTCCACTTATGTGTATTTCTCCACGTAAAAGTAAACTTACCATTCACAAGAGATTTTTTATTCCTTTACTTCTTATTTTACCTTGCAAATACCATGGGTAATTACCATGAGCTTCCAAAACCACGAGCTTGTAAACCACTGAAAGAATAATCAAAATAACCTTACCTACTCTTATTTCTTTTTCCTTTTTAATTTTAAATTGTCTTGGTATGTACGTATATGTACTTCTTTATATATATCTCTTTCTTTTTATTTTTAATATACTTTGACTTTCCTTCTCTCTTTTATTATTTTTAATATAAATTCTTCCTTTTTTAATATTTCTTCAATTTTTTTATATAAATTATTCTCCCCTTTTTTTTATATATCTTTTCAAAAATTCTCTGGTTTGTTTTTTTCTCTCTTTTTTTTTTTTTTAAATTTAATTTAATTTAATTTTATTATGGCCAAAGGCCCAGTGGCGAAGATGGAGAAACTCCAAGATTGATAGCGAAACGCTTCAGTCACGGCAACGAGGTTGACGATTTTTATGGTCAAAGAACTGGATCGAAGAGCATGGCTTTGTGCAACGGTTAGGCAGTTGAAGGCTCGAACTCTTCTGATACCAAATGAAGCGAACAAAGTTCCTTCTCAAGTTAAATGCTCCAAAAGACTTGGAATACAAAGATATCCATGAGGATACAAATATTATATTAGATAGTATGATGAATGAGATAGATGATTGAATGTTACAAATGAGGCCTACTTATATACCTACGCAGGTGCCTCTTCACGAAAGGTCATGTCTCATCAGACATGGCCTTTCAACCTAATTACTAATTAACTAATTAATCATTATTTACATTATTTTATTCATAACAGAATTGTTGACAAAAGGCGATGGTTGTAATTGGTTGATTTTAGAAAGGGAGTAGGTGTGGACAGAGGAAAACACAGCAACGGAAGAACACGAGGCACAGGGTGTCGGGGGACGGTTGGAACACAATGGAATTTATGTTGCGATACTCAACTAGGGATTGTAGCAGAGGAACAGGAACAATTGTGAGCGGACAGGTAGCGGAAGTCGAGAATGACAATCGAGGCAGTAGGGAAAAGGCAGTCCACAGGGAATCGATGCGAAGGATAGCAAACAGACAACATTGTGGACAGAAAATTGTGGTGAACAACGGCACTGTGGAACAAATGGAACAAGTGGTGAACAACAGCGAAACACTACGAATGGAACGATGATGCAATGATGCATATGCAACGGATACAGCGATGGCTATGATACCACTGTGACGAGAAAACCAATAAAGAAGAAGTTATTGTGTGTAGATTCTGTATGTATGTTTAAGTAGTAATTGTATTATTGAATAACATTTGAACGGTGATTACAATCATTCGTGCTGGTGTGCCTATACAGGCATTGACTGGCCACGAAGGTGAGTGGTCACACCTTTTGACCTTTTCCTTTTCATAATTAATGGGCAATTAATTAATTTAATTATTTAAAATATTATTAATTGATATTTTTTATAAATATTTTATTCATAACATCATATGACGGCATCTTGTCTAGATACCACATTTTCCTTGAAATCATGCTAGTAAAAAGGCAAGGTACCATTGAGAAATCTTTCTCAAACTTAGCAACAAACTCATTCATAGAAGTTTATACACAAGTTTCCACCCACATCTGTTGTTGTTTACACTTTTTCCTTCTTTTTATCTGGACATTGTGATGCCTAATCCCTATGCCTATGACAAATGAAGCACTTGATTTAACTCAAGTCCTTCTTCCCTGACTATGAAATTGAATCCTCATTCTTTTCCTTACCCTTACTGGGTCCTTTATCTCTACCCTTATTTGTCTATCCAAAGAGGGCTAGGTTGTTGTCACCACTCTTCTTGCTAGATTTTGACTCCATTTGAGTCTCCTCCTGGACACAAAATGTTCTCACAAGCCCAAATACCTATGACAAATGGTTTCCATGAAGCTACGAATCCATTCAACACCATGTTAACTAGCTCTATATCTATAATCTTCTCCACAACCACTGCAAGTTGATCACAAATCTGCATGACCTTCATAGGGTAACTGGTAATTGAATCTAATCTGGTCATCTCTATGGCTTTGAGTTTTTCCCGCATTATCATCATCCTATTTATGTTCACTCTTGCAGAAGTTAACCAAGGCATTGAACATTTCATTTGTCATCTTCTTCTCAAACGGGTGACAAATCAAGTGATCCTTAACTACATCCATAATCATCCACTCGGCCTTTCTTCCAAGTGATCCATTCTTCTTGTGTGCTGCTAATTTTTGCAAATCTATTGGCAAAGGCACATTCTTGACAATATTCAAAGACCATTCTCTTCCAATAAAAGTGTAATCCTAACTTTCCATGAAAAGAAATTGGAGGCAACATCCAATATATCCTTAAATTCGAGGTTAATTGATGCACTCTTTGAGATATGCTGCACAAACTCTTAGATCTGTAAAGTAGTCCTTCAAAAAAATATAGTCCTTCAAAAAAATATTGAAACCCCTTAACTGTCAGTCCTTGTTTCCAACAAAGTTCATTCATTTGTGCAAACCCTTTAGAATCTTAATCAAAGAAATAGCTCTAATACCTAGGTGACTATTGTCCATATGAACTCAATAAACAAATAAGTTTCTGAATTTAATTAATACATAAAATTAATTTCAAACCATAGTACCAATTGCACAAAAACTAGAAAAGTAAATAACGGAAGCATAAAATAGTTTCATACATACATGGTAATTTATCCCTAAAGTCAGTTTTTCATTGCTTATTCAAAGCTTACAAGGAAACCTCCATAGTCTACCAAACTAGCTACTGTACGATTAATCAAAATCACCTCAACAACAGATCTGCACAAAAATCAAGAATCAGCAGCCTACAAGGAAGACTGTGTGACATATTGTACTGATCCAACGACTGTAAAATTTTGTTGTATGGCTCTGTACGAGGATATGAATCTACTATACAGATCCCTGCAAGTGTACAAATATATTGTACAGTTGATGTACAGATGGTTGCCCTAGCTCTCTTGTTTTTTAGCTCCACAACAAGTTGTCGTCCCTATCCAACAAAACTATCTGAACTCACTATCTTGATATACTTTTAACTAAAACCCTAATATCTCGATGAGATGTAAAGTTGAGATTAATCTTAGTCTAAGTCATTAATGCATTAAATACACTTTATTAGACTCAACAATAAAATATAAGACTTTTCACTTTTTCCTAAAATGAATTACAAAATAGAATTATTTTTCGAACTATCTCAAACCACTTCAAACACATTGACACCGAATCAGTGTGAAAGTTCTTGTCCAAAGATATATTTGTCAACATAAAATTGGGTATTTTGTTTTCAAACAATTTTGGAAAAAATGAATGCAGCAAAGCCTTAGCATTGGAACTGTAATAAAATTCAAAATCTGAGATGATATTTTAGAATGCTTTCAAATTAGTAATTGCCTAAAACCTTGTTCTGCAATTGCTCTCTGATATAGAGATGATGATTCATAAACCTCAATGTGCTTGGTCATAGCATGAAACACATAATTCTGTGAGTTGGATAACACTTTGATTAAGAATCCGCTTGAACCATATTGCTTCATAGGATACACTAATGGATACGTTATAATCTTCTTTGGCTGAGGAGAATGCAATGGTTGGCTGCTTTTTGCTACCCCATGAAACTACCCCTGATCATATGCTGAATGAATGAGCTGTCGTATATTTCCTTTCACCTATATAACCTGCTTAATCTGATCCATGTGACCAGTCAACTTAAAGTTATCATTTTGCACATATTTAAGGCCATGGTGCAAAGTTCCTCTAATGTACTGTAAGACATTTTGTTGCCTTCTAGTGAATAGCTTTAGGAAATGCCATAAACTGCAGTATAATGCCAGCAGCATATCTAGTTCTAAGCTACATGAGACTCCTTACCAGCTGCCTATACAATGTGGCATATCCATTGGCTTTGACTCTTCATGAGCTGACAACTTTCATATGTAGTTCATCAGCCATATTAAATATATTTAGTATCACCCATGCACGCTTGGTTTAGGATGTAAATACGCTGTCTGTTTTATGTTGTATCTCCACTCCTAAGAAATAATGTAGTCATAAAATATATCATAAAATCGCCATTTTTTTAGCGATTTACCGAAAAATCGTGACATTTCGGCCAGCTGATTTTTCGGCTCAAAAAATCGCAATTTGTTCCATTAACCATTTTTCCTGAAATTTCCCTCATTTTTCCCAATTTTGAGAAATTGAATATATTTTGTACTTTTCAATGTTTTCCGCAGTTGCCGATTTTTTCACCAATGTTTTTGAGAAGATGTTTTCTGGACCCTCACCAATTTTTTGCTGATGCCGACTTTTTCAACACTACTTCATACAGCTCAGCTATCAAATCCTCAATCATTATTCTGTTATTCCCTGTAATGATGAGGTCAACAACATAAAAGATTACACTCACTATCCATATCGTTGATTTTGATGTATAAGTTTTGATTTGATGTACTGCTTCTAAAACCATTGGCTCTAACAGCCCAGTGGAGACCATATAGAGCCTTTTTCCACTTATATACAAGATGCTCCTTCCATTTTTGCACAAAACCTTGTTGTTGCTCCATAGGCACTTCTTCTTCCAAAATATCATTCAAGAAGAAACTTTTGACATCCATCAGGTGAATATCCCACCAGATTTGAGCTGCCATAGCAATAGATTTGAGCTTCCTTCATCAAAGCTAACATGTGACCAATGTAATTGCCTTCATCAAAGCTAACATGTGAAAAATCCTCAAAGTCAATGCCTTTTGTGCAAAGATTTTGACCAATAAACTTTCCTTGTATTTTATCAATATAGCTATCTGTCTTTTACTTTATCCAGTAGACCCATTAACAACCTAAAGCATTATTTTCCTCTGTGATTCAAATCTTATTTCCTTTTATTGTGTTATATTCCTCCTACTATTGCTACTTCCCTGACTTACTTTCCATGTTCTTCATCAAATGAAAGTCAGCTCATGTAAGTTCAAATATATGAACAAAAAGAACAACTACTTGATATGAAGCAGAGTGTTCCAACCTTCTTGACTTACTCCTTCCTTTGTTCCTCTAAGGTAGCTCCAGTAGCCTTGAATCCTTCATTTTTTATATTACTTCAGGATTTCCTTAAGCTTCGACGATGGTTTTTCACTCCTTGTCTTGTTATCACCAACCTTTTCATCAACCACTCTGTTGATTGGAGTAGAGCAGCAAGGGCTCTGCTTACCTAGGCACCAAGGCTAGCAGAGGGGCCCACAAGACAGCCACTTAGCAGATTATTAATTTAATTAATTGTTTCCTAATGTTGGGCTTGAGAAAAATTAAAAAGGCCAAAATCAACATGCAATTAGATCTCAGCCCTTCATCATGAGTTAATCTCAGCCATTGAAGATGATGGTTGGCCCAGGTCGACTTCCAAGGGGGAATAGGGTGCAGAAAGTACCGAGCTGAGGCCACCGGTACGGTCAGATTTGAAAGGGAGTCATGAAACCCTCTGTTTCTCAGAGATGTTCTTTACATTCCAGGGCTCACAAAGAATCTCATTCCAGTTTCAGCATTGGAGGATAAAGGGTACAAGGTGACCTTCAGACAGCGTAGGGTTTTCATAAAACCCTCGAACTCCAAGGTGGCCAAGCAGATTGGGGTTAGACATAAGAGCTTGTACAAATTACAATTTGAGACAGCAGCAGCATTTACTAGCAAAGGGAGTCATGACTCAAGCAGGGAGTTTGGAGAGTTATGGCATAGGCGCATGGGACATCTACACCATGGTGCGCCGAAAATTCTCAAGGAGATAGCGACAAGGTTGCCACAGTGCAACATGAACTAGCACGAGGTGTGCAAGGGTTGCGCACTTGGCAAGTATGCCAAAACCTCTTTCCTAGCAGAGATAACAGGGCCAAGGACATCTTGGACCTTGTTCATTCAGATGTTTGTGCTCCCCTCTCTTCAGTACCCCTCTATAAGTATTATTTCATTTTCATAGATGATTACTTGAGAAAGAATTGGATATTCTTCATGAAGGAGGATAAAGAAGAAGGATGAAGTCTTCTCGAAATTTCTGGAGTTTAATGCCTTAGTTGAGAACCAGTTTAGAGAGTAAATCAAGACGTTGAGGTCAGATAACGGAGGGGCGTACACCTCAAATGCATTCAAGGAGTTTTGTGCCAAGGAGGGCATTGGGAGGTAGCTGACCACACCATATAACCCTCAGCAAAATGGAGTGGCAGAGCATAAAAATAGGGCCATAGTTGAAGCAGCCAAAGCAATGTTGCATGACCAGGGGCTGTCCAATTTTCTTTGGACTGAGGCATGCAACACAGCAATTTTCTTGCAAAATCGAAGCTCATATAGAATGTTGGGGCGAGTGACACCAAAGGAGGCCTTTACAGTCAAGAAACCGGATGTGTCACACTTCCAAATATTTGGCAGACTGGTGTACTGCCATGTACCAGCAGAGAAGAGGTCAAAGTTGGAGCCCAGAATGGAGAAGAGCATCTTCATGGGCTATAACGAGACAGCCAAGGCGTATAGGGTATACATACCAACACTCAAGGAGACAGTCATCAAGAGAGATGTGAAGTTTGAGGAAGTCCTTAGAGCATGAGTAGGCTACAACACAGGAGGAGGAGTAGCAAGCTCCCAAGCAGGTGGCTCATACATCACCTCAGACTACAACTATGCACATTGATGGGCAGGCCTTGCAGCAGGAGGACAAAGGGAACACACAAGAGGAGGAAAGAATGGAACCCACTCAGGAAGTGACTCCCAGCACATGGAGCAGGAAAGCAAGATGGGCAGAGCAGTTGATCCAGGAGGCTCAGGAGCGAGTTGGTGCTCCTAGCACATCAGTTCGACAGAGCAGACAACCGCAGAGGTACACAGGGCATATGGCACTCATGTCAGAGTTACTGGATGCCAATCCTTCCAACTACCAAGTGGAAACCACTCAACGAGTGTGGACTTTGGAGAGATGCCATGGAGGAGGAGTATGCCTCCATCATGAAAAATGATGTCTGGGATGTTGAAGAATATAACTAGTGTCGGTCTTCATAATTATATTTGAGTCATGATGTAATGTATTTGTCAAAAGAAAGAAAAATAAATTTTATTATAATTGAAAATGACTTATTAAAGCATGGGTTTCATGCTTGGGTCAATGTTTAATAGGTCAAAGCCTCCATTGCACGCTTCTAGGGTTTGTGTCAAGAGTCCTCGTCCTTCTTCTTATGTAACAGACCCTTCTTGGGCTTTATTAGTCAAGAAAGAAAATTATTTTAATATAAATCATGTCTTTTAGGTCTCCTCCACCAAGTCGGCCTCAAAGAAGGACAAGTCGGACTCAACACGGGAATTCGACCTCACAAACTCACTATATATTGGAGCAACTCAACTCGTTTTGATAGCACATCTCTCACAAGTTCGAATTGCAGAAGCTGGAAGCGGTAAAAGGTGCAAAATTCAAGGAAGGAGGAAAGGGCTAGCAGAGGAGAAGGAAGTATTTATCTAGCTAAGGAAGTTGAAATTTTCTCTCTCTTGTCTCACACATGCGAAGGCACTAAAGTTATACGAAGGTCGAAATTGCAGTCTTAAAGCTGGGCTGAAATTCTAATGCACGAGGGTCGAAAATCTGTCCTTGATGCAGTATTGACACAGTGATGATGCAGTATTGTTGCAGTCGATCTTTGAAGGTTGCAAGAACAGTTTGAGGACTGAGTTGGTGGAGTGAGGAAGGTATTTTGGTCTAAGGTCTTGATCTATCTTAATTTGATTTTGCTAGTGGAAGAGTTTCACTAGGTTTTCAACTATAGAGGGGTTTTAGCCCTGGTTGAGCGCTTATATCTGGTGTCCCTAATCTTCATGTTTTGATTTGATGATTGCTTGATGAAAAGAAGATAAAAGAACATAAACAAAGTTAATAAGAACACAAGAATATCACAAGTAATTATCAATATAAGAAAAAAATTCTGCCTTTCCGATTTTCTAACATGGAATCGGAGCTAAGGTGAAGAAGGAAGAAAAAGGCAGCTTGAAGATCTACTGAAGAAAATGGGATCAAAGGAAGGTCATTAAGGAAAAGGGTTATATAAGAAGAGAAGCCTACTATCTATAGGAACTATGTCAACTATAATGAAGAGAGAAAACAAGCTAAAAGGAGCCTCCAACTATAGGGCATGGAAAAAGAGGATAGATCTTATCCTCGCTAAGCACAAAGCTTTGGATCTTGTTCAAGGAAAAGTCAAGAAACCTACAGATGATGCATGAAAGGAGAAGTTCAAAGAAACCAAAATTTTGGCCATGAATCTGATAGTAGATGGAGTAAAGGACAACCTAATTCCATACATATCTAACATAAACTCTAATCAAGAAATGTATGAAGCTCTTTCCAAGTTATTCACCATCAAGAACATTAGTGAAATAGCTAGCCTCAAGAATGAAAAGAACAATAAGGATGACAAGAGAAGATTGGGTCATCATATTTCGTAACGATATCTAGAATAAGAGATGAACTCCAAGCAATAGATGATCTTGTACAAGAAAAAGAACTCGTAATTGCTGCTCTTCTAGGTCTACCAAAATCTTGGAGTGCTTTTGCATCAGGAATTAGCAGCTGGAAGGATACTCCAATATTTAAACAAATGTGGAATGTGTAGAAGATTGTAACTAGGTTCGGTCTTCATAATTTATATTTATTTTACTCTTCAAAATAATTAAAGAAAAAAAAATTATATTATCATTTTGACATTTATTTTTATTATTAAATGACTTATTAAACCATGGGTTTCATGCTTGGGTCATATTTAGTATAAGGTCCCAATTGTGGACTTTTGGGTTATTCATTGCAGATTTATATTGACCCTCCTTGGGCTTTTGAATCATGTAATTAGGTTTGTTTTTTAGTCAAAAGTGGTCCAGTAGTCATCCACATCAAGTCGGCCTTAAAGAGATCAAGTCAGCCTCAAAGGGAGGAATTTGAACCCATCAAAAGACTATAAATGCAAGGAGGTCGAATTCATTTGCTCACTCATTCACTACAATTCACTGCAACAAGGGAAAAAGTGTGAAATTGAAGAAGGAAGCAAAAGAAATGCGAGTTGGGTCTAAAAGAAAGAGAAAGAGAAAATCAAAATTTTGGTAAAGGAATCTCTCTGTTTCGTCGTCTCTCTTGGGAGATCAAAGACTCTGAAGTTAGGATGTTGCTGTTGCTGCAAATCTACGAAGTTGCTGGAAGACTGGAAGTTTTTGCTGCTAGATCGAAGATCTGGAAGGCTTACTTGGTGTCGAGGGAAAGTTTGGTTCATGTCTAGGGTGAAGAGTCTCAAAGAATACTATTGAAAGGAAGAATTAACTTGACTGGGTTTTCCCCACGAGGAGGGTTTTTCCCTGACATAGTGCCTATATCTTGTGTCTCTTGTTTTTTTTATCTTCATACACACATAATATGGTAATTGCTTGATGAAAGATAAGATAATAAAGAAGTAAAAAAAGCCAACATAATCACAAGTAATTATGAAGATCGAAGAATCAAACCCTAATATATATTTCTTCAACATGATTTCAAAGCTAAGGTCAAGAGGGATTGAAGATAACATTGTTGGCATGGAATCTCCCTCATTGATGAACTACATAAGGATGGGTATCAACTCATTAGGCGATGGATCAAGAAGCTCTTTCATTATCTATTCAATAAAGACAAAGGTCAAGGACTTTTGGCTGCCCTTATAGGATCTCTCCATGATGACAATGCATGGATCATTGATAGTGGAGAATCAAGGCACATGACTGGAGAAAGCAAACAACTACATGCACTATCAAGAGAACCATCCTCACATGCAGTGGAATTGGGTGACAACAAAAGCTATGATGTGAAAGGACTATGATCAACCTCGCTGGAATTAGACAGTGGATCGAAGCTTGCACCTCAACAACATACTATATGTTCCAGGTTTGAAGAAGAATTTACTTTCTATTTCTTGTTTAGAAGATAAAGGTGAAAGAATTGCTTTTACTACTAAAGGGTTACTACACCATCTCCTCAAGCCTTGGTTCATATGGAAATTAGTCATATTGAACTATGGCATAGACGATATGGACATCTACACTACAGCCTCATTCCCTCTCTTAGTCAACTGGTCAATGGCATCCCCAATATAAAGGAAGATCATGAAGGTGTGTGCAAGGGGTGCTCTTTGGGAAAAGATAAAAGAAAACCATTTCCGAATAGTGAATCTAGGGCCAAGGAAATCTTGGACCTCATTCACTTTGATGTGTGTGGGCCCATGTTTGATAAATCTCTTGGAGATCATCTCTATTATGTGACTTTCATAGATGACCATTCTAGAAAACATGGATCTATATTCTCAATAAGAAAGATGAAGTATTTGATAAATTCAAGGAATTTCGAGCTGAAGTGGAAAACCTCACCGAAAGAAATATAAAGATTGTAAGCTCCGACAATGGTGGGGAATACACTTCCAAGGAACTGATTGAATATTGCAAGGAAGTAGGAATTAAGAGGGAGCTCATTGTTCCTTACTATCCTGAACAAAATGGAATTGTTGAAAGAAAGAATAGGTCTATTGAGGAAGACATTAAGACAATGCTCCTTGATCAAGACCTGCCAAAATTCTTATGGGGAGAAGCAGCCATGACAGTCGTATACATACAAAATAGAAGTTCTCATAGAAGTCTCAAGAACATAACTCCCGAAGAAGTGTTTATAGGAAAGAAACCGAGTGTGGATCACCTCTGAATCTTTAGAAAACCTGCATATATCCATGTTCCAAAGGTTAAGCGAAAGAAGTTGGATTCTACAAGTATCAAAGGAATATTCCTTGGATATAGTCTCTTCTCAAAGGCATACAGAATCTACATAAAAGAAAGAAGGCAAATCGAAATAAGCAGAAATGTCATATTTGATGAGAGCCAAGCCTACAAGAAGTCCAAGGATATTACCATAGACTCCGATGACAAATAATCTCCCATATTCGAAGAAGAAGATCTACATCATGAAGATCCCACTACAAATCAAGAAGAAGAGGGACCAAGTGAGCCTATTCAACCTGTGGTCATCCCGACCACAAGGAAAAGGCCAATTTGGTTAAAATCTACTCTACAAGATGTCGAAGGACATGAATCTCCCATAGAACCTCTAGGGAATGGAAAAGACCGAAGAGATACTTTGGCTATGCTGCATACATGACAAAGCTCATTCAAGCTGAACCATCTACATTTGAAGAGGTTGCTCAACAAGATGTCTGGAAGAAGGCAAGGCAAGAAGAATACCAATCCATTATGAAGAATGGGGTTTGGGAGATCATTCCTAGACCTAGTGACAAATCAGTTGTCACATCCAAATAGATCTACAAAATTAAGCATGATGTTGATGGAAGCATAGACAAGTACAAAGCAAGGTTCGTTGCAAGGGGCTTCTCTCAAAAGGAAGGAATAGACTATGAAGAAACCTTTGCACCTACAACAAAGTATACTACCATTAGATCTTTGGTTTCACTGGCCACTATAATGGGTTGGAATATCCATCAAATGGATGTGAAGATTGCATTTATGAATGGGACCATTGATGAGGAAGTATACATCGAACAACCCAAAGGTTTCGAAGTGAATAGCAGGGACTCTCATGTCTGCAAACTTAACAAAGCCCTATATGGCTTGAAGCAAGCTCTTAGAGCATGGTATGCAAGGATGGAT
Organism: Pinus albicaulis; assembly: GCA_034641835.2. Taxonomy (NCBI): domain Eukaryota; kingdom Viridiplantae; phylum Streptophyta; class Pinopsida; order Pinales; family Pinaceae; genus Pinus; species Pinus albicaulis. The sequence continues at coordinate 660,236,344 of CM076577.1, forward strand.
GCATATCTCTTAAGAAATGGGTTCGTGAAAGGTACTACAAATCCAAATCTCTACATCAAGGTCATGAATAATGAACCCATCATTATTCTACTATATGTGAATGATCTATTCATCACAGGTGTGGAGCACAGAATTGAAGAATGTAAGAAGTGTTGGCAGTCGAATTTAAAATCAAAAAATTTAGGACTTATGCATTACTACATGGGTCTCAAAGTATCGCAGAAACCTGGGGAAATATACTTGGGGCAAGGAAAATACATTATCAAGATATTGTAGAAATTTGAGATGATGGACTCCAAGCCCATGACTACTCCTATGATCACAAACTTCAAGAAGTTACAAGGTTCCAACTCAAGTCTCGTGGATCCAACCTCCTATCCACAGTTGGTGGGCTACCTAATGTATCTGGTAAACACTAGGCCATATATATGCTTTACTGTGAACATCCTTAGTCAATTTCAATTGGAACCTCATCATGAACATTGGATAGTTGCCAAACACATATTGCGATATCTCTGCGGTACTATACAACACTGCCTAAAATACAAGAGTGAGGAAGTTAATCTAATTGGCTTCTTCGATTCTGACTGGGGTGGCAGTGAGTCTGATGAAAGAAATACCACTGGTGGATGCTTTAGCTTGGGGTCTGCTATAGTATCATGGATGAGTAGAAAACAGGGACTCATTGTTGTAAGTAGTGCTGAAGCTGAATATGTAGCCGCATGTGAAGTAGGAAAGGAAGTTGTATGGTTAAGGAAGCTTCTGACAGACTTGTTCGAAAGTCCTATAAGTCCTACTATAATCAATGGCAGTTGCATTAAGATGTCTAGAGATCTCGTGTTTCATTCTAAGACAAAACACATCAACAAAAAAAACCATTTCATCAGGAATTTGGTACAAGATGAGATCGTGAAGCTAGAGTATGTCCCGACAGATGAACAGGTGGTTGACATACTGACAAAGGCTCTTCCTAACAAGAAGTTTGAATATTTAAGAGACAAGCTTGGTCTAGTAAACATTGCTAATTGTATTAATATTAATGATTTGGAAGAGATATGTTGAGGCTTTGCGAGTGAAGCATTTTCTGGAAAGACATCAGAGTCACCACCTTATGTTGATGTCTAGTAGGGAGGGTGGCATCGGGTGGATGTGCACCTATTTCCCTAGATTGGTGATTAGTAAGTAAGCATGATGGTACCTATAAAGGCTGAAAGATTTAGTGCACCTTAGTCCCAAATGGATAGATTGCCTTGGTAAGGAATCTAGTCCATGGCATTGCAGTGCCTAAAGAGATGAGTGACCAAATGGATAGATTGTCCTAGTCAAGAATCTAGTCCATGGCATTGTGGTGCCTAATGTTCTTCATAGTTTCATATAGTGTGAGATCGTCCCGTTGTATATTATGAATACCTCCCTAGTTAAGAGGGAGTGTTGAAGATTGTAACTAGGTTCGATCTTCATAATTTATATTTATTGTACTCTTCAAAAGAATTAAAGAAAAAGAATTTATACTATCATTTTGACATTTATTTTTAATATTAAATGACTTATTAAAGCATGGGTTTCATGCTTGGGTCATATTTAGTATAAGGTCCCAATTGTGGACTTCTAGGTTAGTCATTTCATATTTATCTTGACCCTCCTTGGGCTTTTGAATCATGTAATTAGGTTTTTTTTAAGTCAAAAGTGGTCTAGTAGCCCTCCACATCAAGAAGGCCTCAGAGGGAGGAATTCGAACCCATTCGAAGGTTATAAATGCAAGGAGGTTGAATTCATTTTCTCACTCATTCACTGCAACAAGGAAAAAAGTGTGAAATTGAATAAGGAAGCAAAAGAAGTGCGAGTTGGGTCTAGGAGAAAGAGAAGGAGAAAATCAAAATTTTGGTGAAGGAATCTCCATGTTTCGTGGTCTCTCTTGGGAGATCGAAGTCTCTAAAGTTTGGATGTTGCTAATGCTGCAAATTTCAAAAGTTGTTGGAAGACTAGAAGTTGCTGCAAATCTGCGAAGCTGCTAGAAGACCGGAAGTTGTTGCTGCTAGGCCGAAGATCTGGAAGGCTGACTTGGTGTGGAGGGAAAGTTTGCCTCATGTCTAGGGTGAAGAGTCTCAAAGTATACTATTGAAAAGAAGAATTATCTTGACTGGGATTTACCCTCGAGGGGGTTTTGCCCTGGCATAGTGCCTATATCTTGTGTCTCTTGTTTTTTATCTTCATACACACATAATATGGTAATTGCTTGATGAAAGATAGGCTAATAAAGAAGTAAAAAAATCCAACATAACCACAAGTAAATATCAAGATAGAAGAATCAAACCCTAATATATATTTGCATTGATTCTTCAACATAATGCATGTAATCAATAAGAAGCCTAAATATCATATTAGTAAACAACAAGGAGGAACAACACCTCTAATGCCTATTCTGCTCATCACAAGAAGAATAGAACCTTCAAGAAGTTCAAAGGACCAAAGAAGAAAGTTGAAATATGATTGGATGGACTCTCCCTTGTCCATCTTGGTGTCCTTCAACTTGTTCTTCAAAAAGAGAATTTGATTAGCATTGTTAGCCCTAAACATGCCAACCAACTTATCATAAATCTCCTTAGATGTGCCCAACTCAGAGATATAAGCAACCAAGTGCTTATGAATAAAATCCCTGATGATCTTCTTCACCTTGTTTTCCCCTTTCTTGTACTTTGTTTTAGTGGCAATGGGTGCATTTGATGGAGGCTCAGTGATCTTTCCCTACACATAATCCATAACATCTTGTTCCTCCAATGTCATATACAAGGACATTTTCCAAGCATGATAATCAGACTTATCATTGAGCTTGTCATCAGATTTGAAGTATGATGAGGAAGCCACTGACCCTGGTCCTTGTCTATTCAACTTTCGGTGATTGCTCCTCTCACTCTTGCTTGGGCTTTGTCTTCACCTCACTTATGATACCATGTTAATTTTAGTTAACCATGGTATGATCTATGCTTAGAGCAATTTACTTCAATCTTTCTTATTAAGCCCAATTCAATTTCCTGTTATGCAATCACATTAACATTGACAGTAAATGTTGATAGAACATAAATAATCGACAAAAGACAAGCCAAGACAAGAGACACAATAATTTGGCAGATGCTAGGGAAAAACCCCAATGCGAGGAAAACCCTTTGATCAAATATTCATATTATCCTTCAAATTCAGCAAAGAGAGAAAGTACAATTGTCAGCGGTCAACAGGATGCCCTAGCTAGCAAAGTCAACGTTGGTCAAACCAACAAAAAGTCTCCCAATGGAGCTCGGTCAAAGCCAGTCAACTCGGCCTCTTCAAATAGTCTAAAATACCTAAGTCAAACTGCAGCAATCTGCAGTCAACGTTGTGGTCAACGCAATAGTCAAATCAGCTCGGATTACCTCGATTTCTATGCCACCAAATTCGGCCCCCCAAAAACGCAATTTGTCCAAAAGATCGAAGTCAAAAGGACAAGGTTGACCCAAAGTCAACATTGGTCAACACTGCACAGAAACCCTTAACGCAGTCCGAAAAATTCAGCGTCTCTTTCACACGTGCGAAGGAGAGAGAGTGTCTCCTAAGGTTGTACAAACCAATCAGATGGAGAGAGATGTGTGAGATGTGTTGATGTCCAAATGAGGTTTGAGTCTCTCCTTTTCATATCCATCAGTGAGATGTGTTGATGTCCAAATGAGGTTTGAGTCTCTCCTTTTTATATCCATCAGTGAGGGTGTGTGACACATATTTTGGGGCTTGTGAGCCTACATTACAATTCTGGTTGACCTTGACAAATTGCACATGTGTGGAAAATAAATTCAAAATCCAACTTCTGCTCATCCAAACAAGATGATCTTTAGATCAATCTTGCACCTCTCCGAAAGAGGAATCCAACAAAAATATCATCTCCATCATATGAGTAGTGCAACATGAAGTTTGGCCCTAGTTTCCAATTTTAACACCTCTCAACTAAGGAGACATAATCACAAGCCTTAGCTTGTTTCATACATCATCAATACATCAGCTACTTGTTCTTCTATAAAGATATAGTTGTAGCTGCAGGGCTCCTTTCTCGCACGACATCATACCTGAGCTTCGACCTTTCTGGATTTCAAACATTTTATGGAGCCAAATTCTTCATACTTTTATCTTCATGACAGGGTTTCTCGGCTCCTAACAGCATCACATCATATCAAACTTCGAGCTTCCTGGATCTTTGACAATCTTCATGCAATTTCGTCATCAATTGTTTCATATATCATCTTCAAGGAGCCATCCACTCAAACCATGTGCACCAAAATCGAATCAAATAGCAGTCGGTATAATATCATCAAATAAGCTATATTTCCAGCCTCTTCACATACTTCTACAATAAGTCCTTTCAGGAAGCCAAATCAAATCCCAACATTATCAGAGTTTCCAAAACACAATAGCTTTTAGTCAAGATGTGGGATTCTCCAAAATCTTGTTGCTTGCTCCCTCTGAGGCCAATATTCCTTTGCATGGTCTATCTTCATATTACAAAAGAGTTATGCTTCATGCTCTATAACTTTCAATTAATCAATGTGTTCCTGGAAGAAACCAATCAACAAGCTTCAATATCGTATCCATTAGAGTCTTTACAGAGCCCTCTTTTCATCTGAGGTAAGTGAACATCTTGTCCTCTAATCAACTTCCTTGATGCAAGCTTCAAATTGTTCTCTACTTCTTCATCTTCATGCTTTGCCACGTTCTTCCTCTTCTTCCTTTTACTAGTCAAGTTTTGGGTAAGTCTTGTCTTGGCCTGCAACCCTTATTAGAAGACCATGAAAGAACAAGAAGGATAAGGCATAAAGATAACAAAAAAGGAGATATGGAGTACTTATCTTTTGAGAAGGATTAGCTCCCTCTTAAACTTGGACTTGTTCACTGACCTTGTCCTTACATTAAACATCAAGAGTTAGAGCTATCTTTAACAGTAAACATGATTAGATAGGGTTTTGTTTCTAGGGTTTTTTTAGTCAAAACTATGCTAGGGTTTATAAACCCTAGATGCCAAAGTCTCTAAAACCTACTATTCAAGAATTGCAAACCCTAGATCCTTCATAGTTATCAAGACATGTCATCCATGCAATGCACAATTCTACTAGCATGCTGCAAAACCCTGATGATACTGATTCACATACCTTGTATCCATTTCATTTCTTAATCTAGTCTTCACATGCAATGATCTTCTTGGTGTGCTACCAAGTCAGCAATATGCCATTGTATCTAGTCTATATTTATGTAAACCCTACTATTTTTCAAATGATCATCACAATGCATACAAAAATTGTATATACCTCTACAACCTTACATTGTCAAGTGCCGACATTCTTCAAAAAAGATGCCTCAACTTCTTCGATCTCAAAAATTTCATTGAGCTACTTCTCAAAGACATTTGTACTTTTTATTTAATTTTGTCCATAACCAATTTTTCATATGATCTTCTCATAGATTTTCGTCCTCTATACTTCAAGCTAGGCACAGAAGAGATGAACTTGGTCCTCAAGTTGTCATATCCCTATTATTTGTTCGTTATCAAAGTCATTTTCCATCATCAAAGTCACCATAGATCATTAATATGAGCCAAAGTGAAGTGACACGGGCCACAGAGGAGCGATGCCAATGTAATTTATGCCACTATGTAGTTATGCAGTCAAACGATGCGATGACACCGTGTAGTCAAGTAGTGTGTTGCCTTCGTGTAGAGCGAGCCGCAGTGGCAATCTCAAAGCGTAATATAAAGCAATGCCATTCAGAGTAATGCCATACGGTGAAAGTAACGAATCACAGAGTATAGAAAATGATACGCATCACAGAGATCACTATTTCGTGCCACAGAGTATAGAAGCGAGATTTTGTTAGAGTATAGACAAGGTCTTTCACAAAGTTTATGCGATATCTATTATAGAGTATGTGCGAGACCCTTCAAAGCATATAGAGTGAGATCCATCGTGCGGGCCATAGAGGTTATACTATAGAGATCAGTGAGCCATACCAAGAACGAGCCATAGAAACATAATAAATAATAAAACCATTGTAAGATGTGAGAGCAATTTTATGCGAGCTACAATGTCACTCCTTTCACAGTATCGGCCTTCCTTTCCATACGTCACATACTTCGGATTTGAGATTAATATCACTGTCATATTGGGAATATTGCCAAACTACCACATGTCATAGCTACACGACTTGCCAATCATTTACCTTATATCAAGTACGTAACTCAATCATGTTATGTTTAATTACAAGGTCATTGTTCATACAACATAATGTGAACCACAAAGTGATGTCATATATGCAATTCCATATGAGCCATATAGCGTTGATGTCACAAACTAATATAAAGCGAGATCGTTATAATGTTAATACAAGCCATTGAGAATACAACTATGATTCATAGAGAAACAGATGTGCCAAAGAGAATCATTGCACCATTATGCATATTGTGTGCCACGAAGTAATCATTGTATTTTGACGCTACTAAAACTCAAACGATACTAATACAAGCCAATGTGAGCTCCTGTCACAAAGTGTATGCGAGATTCACCATGGAGTGTGTATCATGGTGCGAGCCAATCACAGAGACATCTACCACAGAGGTATGAGTTCATATGCCACAAAGTAATGTGTCACAGAGAAATTATAGGAGTAATGCCATACATGGAGTATACATGCGAGCCTTTGGAGCATAGAACAAGCCACTGCGTGCCACTGAGATATCATCATATCAAATTCTATGCCTCAAGAGTATAGCCATAAGAAACTTGCATTAGCTTCAGGAGGGAATCATGTATTAGTTTTAGGAATTTTCCTTCAAGAGACTTGCATTAACTCAAAGTAAGTCTCCACAAAAACTCGCATTACTGCCCAGGAATAGATATCTTGTACTACTATTCGCATCAAATCACAAAATTTCGTATCACTGTTATGAATTGGATCAATCAGTTCAAGATATCTGCCATAGGAAGCTTGCATTATTTCTTCAACGCACTACCTTAGAGATAAGCCAACAAAAGTGATCTTCAGGCCTCCTTCTTCAAACCTTAGCTCTGATACCATGTTGAGAAATCAATAGACTTATGAATTAGGGTTGATTTCTCTATCATGATAATTACTTATGAATTTGTTGGCTTTATTGTTATTATTATGTTCTCTTACTTCATCAAGAAATTATCAAAATATAAATCAAGAAGATCACAAGAAACAAAGAACACAAGGTGTAGGATCTCCAAGCCCAATCCAAAGCACCACAAGGGGGGAAACCCATAAAATCTCCTCTTCTTATAGAATCAGATCGAAGTGAGAAATCCAAGACCCAAATCCAACCTCCAAGAAGCCAAATCAAGCCCTCCAAATTATGCTTCATCATGATAGAATCCATCAATTTCAATCATAAGAGATCACACCAATTTCAGCCACAGAAAACTCACATATGTTTCAGATCTTCTATAGCCCAAGAAACTCGCACTTTTTTTAGATCTTCAAAAGCCCAGGAAACTCGCACTTCTCTTCAAGATATAACTTCAAAAATTCACATATTTTTGCCTCAAAACACATCAGAGAAAGCCCGAATTGCTTGCCATTTGGTGGAGGACACATGCCAATATATAGTTGTTCTCATATGCGAAAAGACACATCCTTTCAGTGAGCCGACTTGACATCTTGGAGGATTGACTTGGCTTCTTGAGTTGAATTTACCGAAATTACATTTTCAAAAATTATTTTTACTTTTTCTTTACAAGAAGCCCAAATATGACTTTGACTCTTTGACTCAACAAATCCTAGAAGCGTGAAGAACATGCTTAACTAATGAAATAATAATAAAAATTAGTTTTTTCTTTTTGGTTTTTACATAGAATACATAATGATACAAATACAATGATAATTATGAAGACCGAACCTAGTTACATAAACATCTTCCAACAAAACATTGGATAATGTGTTCCCCCCTTTATCAAAGACTATAACCTACGGGGTTGGATAGGCTGTTATGTCCTCCTTTGGGCAATTAATCCATAGGGGACATTACATAAACATCATTTTTTTTAAACAGAGAACAGCAACCTCCCCGGGTATATGTAGCAGCCCATAAGCCACATATACCAGCAACTTGTGACTTTCGTAAGGGCCGAGGCGTCCAACATTGGGGACGTCTATCCCTCTAGCTTGGTCATGACAGGCAATAAACAACCCTAACCCCACCGGTTTTGAACTTGTGACCTCCAAAGAGAAATCACAAGTTCTTAACCATTGAGCCCACTCAGGTTGTCTGGAAGGTCGTGGGCTTGGCCCAGATCGGTTAATCTCTCGCGGCGAACCACGCCCTCACTAAAGATCAAGCACAAGACCTGTCTGTCTTTACGAGAGCGACCTTACCACTACGCTGCCTCCACAGACCTTAAAAGGTCGTGGACTTGGCCCGAATCGATTAATCTCTCACGGTGAGCCACGCCCTCACTCAGGATCAAGCACGGGACCTGTTCGTCTTTACGAGAGAGACCTTACCAATATGCCGCCTCCACAAACCTTTTACATAAACATCATTCACAGTGTAAACAATACGTCCCTAAGGGCACTTAAACTAAAGGAGATAGTTAACATACAAACGCATTGCTAATTCCAAACCTTCTCTTGTGTTGGTGACTAGAAGAAAAAAGCTTAAAACAAAAAAGAGAGAGAGAGACCACGAGGCAAGTCTTATCAATAAACACTTAAACTCATTAGATGAAGACAAACAACACAAATGCATCTCATTAAATTTATTTAACTTCACATTGTCTACAACATTTATTATATTATTGCCAATGTCAGACTGATATAGAGATTTCTTAGCAAGGTTTGCATCATTATTATGACTAGTATAATTTCCATGGAAGTTGTTATAAACCAATGTCGCAAACATTTAATCCGAGTCCATAAATTGAACCACAAAAATAAAATAAAAAATAAAAAATTTATAAAACACCAGAATTCCATGTTTACAAAAAGTTGTTTGGTGCAAATGTTTTCATTGTGGCAATGTTTAACCATTGCCAACTAATTTGACAAATCGTCCCCAAAAAACTAACAATTTTTTTGAAAAAACAACCACAACATGATGTTTACAAAAATGGGAAAAAAAAACACATAATGACCTAAAAAAAATTGCCAAGCCTACAATAAAATTTCCTATAATATCCAAAAATTGGATTTTTATTGCTCAATATCAATTGTTGCAGTTAGGGATTGAGAGCAAAGGAGCTTATTGTTTTCTTCCATCAATGTTAGAACAAGCAAATGAGCATTTTCATCACCATCAAAGAATATTTATGAAGCAAGGCTTGAGTTCCATATTCAATCCATTATGGACAAGGCACTTGGGTGGTTAAGAAGATGAGGAATAGGAGCAAGGGGCAAGGGAAGAGAAGCTAGTGCCATTAGAGGAGGAGGCTAACATGTAAACCTCCCCACCACCTTCTACATAGATTGAGACACCCACTAGTAGTCATTCAACTCCAACAACAGAACCTTCTAGAGGACAAGCCAATGGAATCGATAACTAGTTGCTAGATTGATCGTTATAAATCACTAGCGATGATGAGATACATTTATTAAACAATTGATGTAATTGTGTATTCAGTTTTGAGTCTTGACTACTAGACAACAATCAATCTTAATAGGTTTTGTTTGATGTACTATTTGGCATCTTATATATCAATATTTTTTCATGTTTATGTAGCAAATGTGCTTATTTGATATTGTCAATTTATGTTTATTTCAAAACTGAAAATAGAAATTAAAAAGAAAAGAAAAATGAATGTATTTTGCATTTTTTAATGCTTGTCATGATTTATCAATGTTGGTTGAATTTTTCCTGATATCTTCGATGTCCTAAGGTCGCGATGTTGAGAAATTAGGGCTTTTATTAAAATTTATATTTCATGATAATTACTTGTGATTTCGTTATGCTTCTTTCACTTAGATCTTCTCTTCATTAGATTACTACGTTCTTCATCAAGTCAATTATCAAATGCACAAGAGACACAAATATTTAGGCTTTCAAGCCAGGGCCAAAACCTCTCCCTCTTGGAGAGGAAAACCCGATAATAATACTTCTTATAGATCTTCAATTGACAAGTACCACAACCATGACACAGACCCTTGACATCAGTATACCTCCAAGACCCTTGTCACTGCTCTTTTAGGCTCCTTATGTTGATCTTCCTTTCTGCACTATACTGCACCAGCACTAGGGAGACTCGATCCCTAGTCTAGTAGCCCTAACTAATGTGTTTTCTTTTGTTCTTGACCTTGGCCTCCAATAGACTTCTCCTCGACCTTCTTCTTGCACCCAAGATACACAAGACTGTGATCTCTTCTTTGTTGTAGTAACACAGTCTATACTTCTGAGATATAGACCCAAGACCAAGGCTTATATATAGCCTTACTTTGATGCTGCAATTACCCTTGAGATGAGCGAGGCATAGGACAGACTCAAAACATGAGATGATTGTCCTCCTTTCTTCGTTGAGTAACCTTCTCCTTACGCACTGCAGTTCAGTTCAGATCTCTATTACAGACTTAGACCGAGATGAATAGACCCTTCCTCTTCGCTAAGATGTGTCCCTCCTTCGCACCAACTTCAGACTCTGTCTCGCACTTCTTATTGTAGACCCTTTACTGAGATGAATAGACCCAAGACCGAGTTATGTGAAAGCCTTTCCCTTTTTTGTAATGTGATCCTCCTTCGCACTAACCTTGAACCTTATCTCGCATTTTAGTTGCAGATCTTGTCTGAACTGTTCTGCTTCAAATGAGGCCGCAGTCCCTCATTTACATAGGGACTGTCTCCCTCTTCCTAGGTTGACAGGTAGGCTGACTTGACCAAGTGTGTAGGCCGACATGAATAAGGGTGGAGCTTCAACATGTATTGAGTTGACTTCAAGGAGCATATTGACATGGTCTTGGAGCATAAAATTACATCAATAATTGTCTTTTACAAGTGTAACAACACTTCATATACATGACTCTAAATTATATATTTATGTCAAGATGAAAAACTCTAAAGACATCAAGAAGAAGTCTTTGACCTATAATAAAAACACATTGCTCATGAAACCCATGAGGCAAGCATTACAAAATACATTATATTATCTATGTCTTCTTCATTACATAAATTTATAATTACAAGTCATTATGAAGACCAACCCTAGTTACACTTTTCAACACTCCCTCTTAACTAGGGAGGTATTCATAATGGTACACAGTCACTCTCAATCTGAAGAATCTCATGAGAAGAATTGGATTGGTAATCCCATCTGTATAGCATAATATCAACCAGCATTGTCATAGTGCAAGGCCTTGACTAACAGCTCCATCTCTCCATGAGATCTTTGTGCTCCAATGTTGGCGAGACCAATGATGAATAGACACCTACATCATTGTCTCTCTTGGATCATACCTCACCCGAGTTCACTCAGTAGTCAGGGTATGTCCAGGACTATTCTTATCTTGGATTTCCAATTCTCAAAGAATATCAATCCTTCCATGACTACTCTTATCTTGGATGCCCTAATACATCCTCAAGAGTTTCGGATGCCAGATGATTATCCAATCCTCCATTCTGTCTTTCTAGGTGAAGACCAGAATGACGTGTCTATCTCTCCCTCCCAACTAGGGAGGACATATTCCACAAAGGAATGTACTCATTCCTATACAAGGAATGTACCTAAGCTCCCTCTTGGCTTAGGAATTACCAAGTTTCTTCCAAGTAAGAAACTTATTACTAGGCTCCCTCTTAATCAGGGACCTACAGCAGCAATGATGAAAACACCCATCTGCTCATGAAGAACTCCTTTCTTTGATGTCATAAATTTCTTCGTTGTTGAGGAGTCTCCATCTTTGGGATCTCTTCATAAGGCACAAATCATCCATCACTTTCATCCATGAGTCATGTCTTTTATCAAAAAGTGATCCATCTGGTCTAGCTTCATGTTATGCTACTTTCCTACAAACCATATTTCTTCTACGGATCTTTCATCCTACCATATGGTTATCAACCTGTGGAAGACATATACTTCCCTTTGGCAGCCCAGCATAAGCTCATCAGATATTATTTAATTATAAATATGAACTTTTAAATCAAAAGTTACTTTAGTAATGATCTTTCACCATGACATCTTCTTGTAGGCATTAGCATCCTTTGTTACAGATTGACACATCTCCTAAAGATATGTATCGTCAAGGGTCTCCATCTTTTCCAGACTTCTATCAAAGTCTATATATCTTCCCAGGAGATTTTCTAGTCAAGTCTTCTTGGCTTCCTTAGATGTTGACAGCTTTTTATCATGGTTGCACTTCTCATGATCTCTTCCTTTCTTTCTCCACACAATTTGATTTTATTCCCAAGAGCTTCAGTATGCAATTCCTTGATAGTGTACAACCACCTCATATTTCATATGAGGACATATTATGTTGATTCCATCTGGTGTGGATCATGCCTTTTGGCAACCTGTGCATCGGAGGAAATTCTATTTTCTTTTGATCATACCTCTAAAGGTAGAAGTATACTACCTGCAACCATATGAAATGACTTCATAGAATACATGTACCTCATCTCTTTTGAGTCATCCTGCAACAGTTTTCCTCAGAATGAAAAGTTTCATTCTCTTGACCTGCTTCATCAATATGTCATCATATCCTAATCCCAAAATTCTACAAGTTAGAATTCTCGATGAAACCTTTTGCTTCCTTTCTAACCAGTGAATCCAAAGAGGATTCCATTAGAATGATGAACCTTGATTTAGATTACTGTCTTTTATAAATATTATTTTCAGTGAGGTTCCCAGGAGCCACTTATCTCATAGCATAGTTGTCACATAAGTGTGTTACAGACATCCTCCTATGATTAGTGCTCCTCCTTCAATGCTTCCATCTTGATGCCAAATCTAAAGTGATGTATCTATACAATGCTTCCTAACATACTATTTTACAACCGACGGATACCTCTTAAAGAGGAAGATGATCTCAATCATAGTAGAGAGCTTTCACTTCTTCTTTCTTAGGTTTCTTTGAATCTAGTTCTTCCATTTCTCTGGCAATATGGGCTTCTTCCTTTTTCCTCTTGTCCTTATTAGTTTTGGGACAATCCTTTTTATAGTGCCCAAGTTCATTACATCCATAGCATTGTATCTTATCCATGTTTCTTCTTTTCTTATGGGGACCAAATTTACCAAATCTTCCCTTTCTTTTCGACATGGCAGCATAGGCTTAATTCTCTTCATTTGATCCTATATCAACTTTAGCTTTTAACCTCGTCTCTTCTATCTTACATAGAGACCATAGATCCTAGAATGGTGTTGCTTCTTTCTTCACAAAGATACTTGAAGTAAAATTCCCCATCCCTCTGGTAGAGCATTCAGTACCACTGTAGTCATTTCTCTATCAGACATTACTTCTCCCAATTTTTGCAGTTGATCTCATATTTCAGAAATATTCATAAAATATGAAGTGATTCCTTCCTCTTTGGACAACTTCAACTTGTATAGTTCTTGTCTCAGAGATATTACTTCCCCTGCAGTACTCACAGAGAATAGCTCCACCAATTTGTCATATATTTATTTTGAAGATTTTAGCTTTGATACATAGGGGATGAGAGAGTCCTTTATGGATTCTATAAGAATCCTCTGGGTTCTTATGTCCCCCTTCATGTATTTGGCATGAGCTTGAGTATCTTCTTTTGAAGGTCTAGTTGTTGACCCTTTGATATAGTCCATGACTTCATTCTCAATAAGATTTAGATTTGTCCTTTTCTTCCATGCAAGAAAGTTTGAAACCCCAACCATTTTGTTGGTTTCTTTGCAAAAAGACATTTTGACAGATTCAGATGAAGTCATAAAGATACTTACTTGAGTAGATGCTTTTCTTCTTCTACCAGCTTCCTTGTTGATGATGATGTAGATAGTAGCAGAAACTCCCTCTTAGATAGACTTCTTCAAAAGTGGTGTAAAGCGATAGATCACCTCGGATCCTTGATGATGATGATGATCAAGGATGGCTTGAAGATGGCTTCAACAAAATGATGATTTGATGATGTCTCCAATAATGTTGACTTAGCTTTAGTCACGAAATAGCTTTAGATTCTTGGAAGATAAAGATCACCTCCTTGATCTTGCTTTTCCTCTTGAAAGGATCTTGATGTATAAGACCTTTGGTCTTCTTGAGATGGCTTGAGGTTTTCACCTACTCCTTGTAAACTGCTCCTTGAATGAGGTTTTTCTTCCTTAGATCTAGGGTTTTTGACTTTTCAATGTAGATCCCTTCTCTTAATGCTTTCTTGAAAACTGACCTTTGATCTTCTTTCTGTAGCTTGATCCTTGTGTCTTCATGCTAAACTGCCCTTTCTTGTCTACAGCACCTTAGCTTTGATACTAAGTTGAGAAATTTAAGCTTTTATTAAAATTTCTCTTTCATGATAATTACTTGTGATTTCGTTATGCTTCCTTCACTTAGATCTTATCTTCGTTAGATTATTACGTTCTTCATCAAGTCAATTATCAAATGCACAAGAGACACAAATATTTAGGCTTTCAAGCTAGGGGCAAAACCTCTCCCTCTTGGTGAGGAAAACCCGATAATAATACTTCTTATAGATCTTCAATTGATGAGTACCACGACCATGACACAAACCCTTGACATCAGTATACCTCCAAGACCCTTATCACTGCCCTTCTAGGCTCCTTATGTTGATCTTCCTTTCTGCACTATATTGCACAAGCACTAGGGAGACTCAGTCCCTAGTCTAGCAGCCCTAACTGATGTGCTTTCTTTTGTTCCTGACCTTGGCCTCCAATAGACTTCTCCTCGACCTTCTTCTTGCACCCAAGATACACAAGACTGTGATCTCTTCTTTGTTGTAGCAACGCAATATATACTTCTGAGATATAGACCCAAGACCAAGGCTTATATATAGCCTTACTTTGCAACTGTAATTACCCTTAAGATGAGCAGGGCATAGGACAGACTCAAAACAGAGATGAACGTCTCCTTTCTTCGTTGAGTAGCCTTCTCCTTACGCACTGCAGTTTGAATCTCTATTACAGACTTAGACCGAGATGAATAGACCTTTCCTCTTCGCTGAGATGTGTCCCTCCTTCGCACCAACTTCCGACTCTGTCTCGCACTACTTATTATAGACACTTTACTGCGATGAATAGACCCAAGCCCGAGTTATGTGAGAGCCTTTCCCTTCACTATAATGTGATCCTCCTTCTCACTAACCTCAGACCTTATCTCGCACTTTAGTTGCAGATCTTGTTTGAACTGTTCTGCTTCAAATAAGGCCACAGTCTCTCCTTTATATAGGGACTACAACATGTATTGAGGTGACTTCAAGGGGCATATTGATAAGGTCCTGGAGCATACAATTACATCAATAATTGTCTTTTACGAGTGTAACAACACTTCATATACGTGACTCTAAATTATATATTTATGACAAGATGACAAACCCTAACAACATCAAGAAGAAGTCTTTGACCTATAATAAAAAACCCTTGCTCATGAAACCCATGAAGCAAGCATTACAAAATACATTTTATTATCTTTGTCTTCTTCACTACATAAATTCATAATTACAAGTCATTATGAAGACCAAGCCTAGTTACACTTTTCAACACAAGACTCTCTAAATTTTTGGCAAATGTTGATGTTTGCATGCTATTATAAACTCCAATTTTCTAGAAAGATAAACCAATCTCATAAATTTGTTTATCTATCATCCTAATCCAAACAATGATCTTGGTGTTCTTTTTTCTTTTATTACCTGGACAAACTACATTTACATGGACAAAGAAGATGGAAGTGTTTAGGGAAACTAGTGATTGCAATTAACTTTGACCATGATCTTCTCAAGAAGAAAAAAAGTTTGGTCTACTAATTTAAGAGTACAAAATTGAAATTGCCAACTAAGATTTGCAAATTTAGGAACCTCACCATTTATGAACATGAACAATGTTGTAATCTACGTCAGGATTTCAACCATCTACATAAACAATACTTGGTCATGCTAGATCAATTTTATTGGAAATCCTAGAAAAATACATCTTTTCCAATATGAGTTGAACTTCTTCAGATATTAGTAACAAAGTCACATGATCTGGACTAACAAAACCCATAATGGAGAGTCAACTCGACATCTACATTAAACTTGGTGTATAACATGGCAATAGCTCAACTTTTTAAAATATTAGGTAACATAAACTTGAGAAAACTTGAAAAACTCAACAAACCCAAAAATAAATCAGCAATAACTTGGCACTTAACCAAGGTCTAACTCACAAGACATATCCCTTGTGTGTCACATGTTGGATACATGGATATGTGGGACATGAGTTCACTATGTGTCAAACACACAAGGGACACATACCCTATGCAAGACATGTCTCATGTGCATGTCTAACACTGTAACAAATCATGTCTCGACATGTTAAGCATGTTGGTGAATGAAAAGCATCAACAGTGGCGCAAAAAACAAATTAAACACACTCTCTCCTCATTTCTCTTACCTTTCATTCACAAAAACCCTAAGAAAGAGTATAAAAAAGAACCCTGAGATTTTAGGCATTCAATGCTCTAAATTGTACCATTAATTTTTGAATTTGTCATTTCTCGAACAACGACATTCTTCTACAACCATACCACAAAAATTATGGCTCAATCCAAGAATTGTCGCTTAAAGAAAGGAGGAAAATGTCAATGTTGGTATCATTCCTCCTCCTCCACATCCAATCATTGTTGTCACACACTTCATCTATCAAAAGTGGAGTTGAAAAACTAGAAATAGAGTTGTCCCCACAACTACCACAAAACAAAATCAAGACAACAAATACCCATTATGGAAGTATGTAGCCAAAAGACCAAGGCTCAAAGGTAAGTATATTGGTGGAAACATTGTTATTGAGCATACAACTTTTGCAATATCAAATTTAAGAGCACCTACTTCCTAGTGAAAACCCATTTATTGGCCCTCCAAGACAATGAAGCAAAGCACAGCCACATTTGCCCCTAACCAAACAAAAAGTATGTCGAGAGAGAAATCTATTAGCATGGGATCATAGCAATAGCATGTCAAACACAACGAGATAATAATCCTCTTCCATTCTAGAAGAAGTTATCCAACATATGTGGTAGTAATATATAGTTTTGACAGTGGGACCTACAACAAACCAACAAGGGTTGCAAGAGATGGATCTTATCATCAAATTCTTCTTTTATCTCAATTTCCTTTTCAATTGATGTTGCACAGTTTCCTTTATTTATTGAGAGGTGTCAAGATCTAGTTGAATGAGATCCAATTTAAAACCACATTGTTGGTTAAAGTAAAGAAGAAGGTGGATAAACTCATGGCACCTGTTAAAAATGTAGTGAGTGAAGGTCCTCTAGCTTATGCCTTAGCCACAGTGAACACCTCAATTTGTTTTTCTCTAGCATGAGTTTGAGCTCATGAGATAGACTTCAGTTAGGATGAGTTTATTTCCAATTTACTGGAATGATCATCAAGATAGCATGCGTAGTGTTGGAGCTTCAGTTACATGGAGTCTTCTTCAGTTTGACTATAGAACGAAGTGGCAATTACAAGTTCAGTTAGAACGAGTTAGTCTTCAGTCTTGATTGGAGAGAGAAAGAGTTAAGACTACAAGTGTTGTTTGGAGAGAGAACCATTAAACTCTCAATTAACTCGCAATCAAAACTTGAGCTTCTAAATTGAGCTAGGCCTACTTGCATGCTCGAATTGGGCCTATAAAGAGGAGGACTAAGGCACAAATTATCACGAGTTTGTGAGATCAATTCTTTGAGAGTTTGTGCGCATAATTGAGAGCTTGTGCGCTAAAGAATGGGAGGCCACAAGTGTGCAAGGAAATGGGGATTTGCGCTAAATAATAAGAGCCAGGATTTGCACAAGGAAATAGGAGGATTTGCGCAAGGAAATAGGGTTGCTAGTGCACAAGGAAATATGTGCAGGATCAGGGGATTTGCAGGGCAAGTAAATCTAGTTCAGCAGGAGAACAAGTGAAGTGTATTCTCAGAGAGACAGATTGCTTTGTAATAGATCCAATTGCTCAAGAACTATCAATAAAATAACAAAACAAAGAAATCAGGTTTTCCATTTGGGTTCCCTAGGTAAACAAGCGTGTCAATTTGTGTGAATGTGTTTTTATCTCTCGATTATTATGCACTGCTTATAAATTGTTAAGAAATTATGTATCTTAGTGAAAGTAAATTTGGTTTCAATTCTCAGTTACCTTGTTTTCAGTAATTCATCTAAGTAGTTGTAGAGTTTCAAGAGAAAATTAACAACACCTATTATATCAACATGGCCCTCATCAAGTATTCACCATCCCCTCCTCAATTTCATGTTATCATCAAAGAATGGATTTGTCTTCTTGAAAGTGAACGATGGTCTTGGAAAATACAAGATGCAACATATATGGTTTAGGTGTTCATTGAAGTCAATGAAGACCCGGGTTTTGATACTTGTGTTCAAATTATCACAAACAAAGCCCTTGTTTACAAGATTATTGACATGATTGTGTAAAAACTAAAAATTCACAAATATTTTGGACACTTTGTATTGTGCAATCTTTGAATTTGGCACTTAAAATCTACTACTTCAAATGTGACGTGGATGGGAGCGTTAATTGATGATGCACACCATATCCACAATTTCGTACAAAACCATACATGCTTGATCTCACAATCCATAAAACCCTTACACCTCTAAAGATTGCAAATACACAATTTACCTCTTAGTTCATCATGCTTAAGAGGTTATGGAAGGTTAAGAACATTCTTACATCATAGTTATTTCAGAGTATTGAAATTCTCGAGCAAGCAAGATGTGAATGCTTCAAAGGTGAAGTATACAGTGTTGGATGATTGCTAGTGGGGAAGTAAATCTTAAGATTGTGGACCTTATCATTTATTTGTTGTAGTGTGCAAATAAAAACGAAGCCATGTTGAGAGGAATTTTATGAGGGATGGTACTCCATTATTGACTCTGTGAGGGCAATTATTTTAAAAATTAGTATCTTTAGTGTGGAACATCAACAAGGATAATGTTCACCATGATGCGAGATATTTCTATCACCCAGTGGGTGAAGAATTGTACACCTTTGTGTCGCTTGGCTCACTCACTAAATCCTAAGTACTACAATTATGAGTGGCTCAATGTTGGGCCTACACATAGATTCCTTCCTCACATGGACAACAAGGTTTCAAAATGGAAGAAAATTGCAATAAGCAATAAAGCCACTCTTGATGAGGTGGAGGAGGGCTTCATAGGTTTTTCCACTACCGGGAGATTCAAAGGTTATGATGTGATGAAAGACAAAGGGCTTAAGAAGCCCTATGCCTGTTAAGCAACACATGAGGCAGTGTGTGCGATTCTACAGCAATTAGCCATGTGGCTATCTATCAAGTTACTTCATCCTCTTGTGGCAAAAGGATTTGGACCACATAAGAGAATGTAGCATGTGCAAACTTTGAAGAAAAGCAGGCTTAAGTAGTCTAGAGCAGAGATATTGGAGTATGCACAATGTGGACACAAACCTCTATCTTATATATAGGATGAGGGAAGAGTGGTTGAAAGGAAGGACAAAGATATGGGATGTATTGCTTGAAAATTTGTTTGGACAACAGCTTTGAGTTAGCATTAACCAACTTAGATCTTAATGCATTAGTCCTACAGCAGGTCACTTCTAATGATGATGATCCTTTTGAAGGGTCATCCTCCAGACCAACAGATGTAGATATTGCACTGGATATAGAATTGTACACCTTTGTGTTGCTTGGCTCAGTCACTGAATCCTAAGCACTACAATTATGAGTGGCTCAATGTTGGGCCTACACATAGATTCCTTCCTCACATGGACAACAAGGTTTCAAAATGGAAGAAAATTGCATTAAGCAATAAAGCCACTCTTGATGAGGTGGAGGAGGGCTTCATAGATTTTTCCACTACCGGGAGATTCAAAGGTTATGATATGATGAAAGACAAAGGGCTTAAGAAGCCTTATGCCTGTTAAGCAACACATGAGGCAGTGTGTGCGATTCTACAGCAATTAGCCATGTGGCTATCTATCAAGTTACTTCATCCTCTTGTGGCAAAAGGATTTGGACCACATAAGAGAATGTAGCATGTGCAAACTTTGAAGAAAAGCAGGCTTAAGTAGTCTAGAGCAGAGATATTGGTGTATGCACAATGTGCACACAAACCTCTATCTTATATATAGGATGAGAGAAGAGTGGTTAAAAGGAAAGACACAGATGTGGGATGTATTGCTTGACAATTTGTTTGGACAACAGCTTTGAGTTAGCATTGACCAACTTAGACCTTAATGCATTAGTCCTACAGCAGGTCACTTCTAATGATGATGATCCTTTTGAAGGGTCATCCTCCAGACCAACAGATGTAGATATTGCACTGGATATAGAGTAAGAGATGAAGGGAGGAGAGCACAATTGCAGCAGGGATGGTAATGATTTATTCATTATAGGCTTGTGCAAGAGAACACACTATGAGATTCTTCTACTAGCCTTTTTTATATTTGCCATTGGCATTCCCATCTATTAAAGGTTATGATGTGATCAAAGACAAAGGGCTTAAGAAGCCCTATGCTTGTTAAGCAACACATGAGCCAGTGTGTGCTATTCTACAGCAATTAGCCATGTGGCTTCTCTATCAAGTTACTTCATCCTCTTGTGGCAAGAGGATTTGGACCACATAAGAGAATCTGGCATGTGCAAACTTTGAAGAAAAGCAGGCTTAAGTAGTCTAGAGCAGAGATATTGGTGCATGCACGATGTGCACACAAACACCTATCTTATGTATAGGATGAGGGAAGACTGGTTGAAAGGAATGACAAAGATGTGGGATGTATTTCTTGACAATTTGTTTGAACAACAGCTTTGAGTTAGCATTGACCAACTTTGATCTTAATGCACTAGTCCTACAGCAGGTCACTTCTAATGATGATGATCCTTTTGAGGGGTCATCCTCCAGACCAACAGATGTAGATATTGCACTGGATATAGAGTAAGAGGAGACGGGAGGAGAGCACAATCGCAGCAGTGATGGTGATGATTTATTCATGATAGGCTTATGCAAGAGAATGCACTATGAGATTCTTCTACTACCCTGTTGTATATTTGCCATTGGCATTCCCATCTATTATTTATGTAGTTATGTTTAATGACATGATCTACAGTTTATTATTTTATATCTATATGTATGATCTAGATTTTATGGTGTACCATTGTCTTGTTGTGTATTTGATGTAGTTATATTTCTAAATGTCCAAAAATATTTTGCTTTGGGATCCCATGTCCCAGTCTCGTGTAACTTAGACCCAAACTCAACAAGTTTTACCAGAAGTTTCAAGTCAGCTCGTCAAGCCAGAAAATTGAGTCTGTTCTCGGAATACTAACCATACTTGGCAAGTCCTGTTAAATTTTTATTACGGTTAGTAAAGAGCAACTTTCGACCAAAGACCATATTGGTCTGATATAAGAATTGTTTCCACTCGCAAGTCTTCTTACTAGGGTTAGTAGGGAGCAACTTTTGACCAACAGATTCGACTGTCTAATAGAAAATTTGTTTCCACTTGCTTGGCACAACCTGCATCTGACTAAATATGTGGCCTTGTTACAAGGCACATTGAATGAGTTATGATTCAGGTGATATGATGCACATAAGATAAACCCATAACATAGGTTGATACAGTTCACACAATCAACGCAGCCAACTTGCCTTCACTTTACAAGGCCATTAATACTTTCCATGTAAATGAATAGGCTCAATGGAATATCTTTATATAACCGACCACAACCAACTGTCAATCAAGGTCCCTATGTAACTGTTCTCACTTAAACCAACTGAATTTCTTTACACACAAAAGCCATATACTTGGCAGGTTATCAAACGTAGATATACTCAAATGACAGATGCTCATTTGTTTCCAGCATTGTCACCTTTTTCGGACGAATCAGAGCTTCGGTAATTCAGCAAATACTCAGTTCCGCCAAATTAGTCTGTTCAGTTAGGATTCATAGTCAACAAATCGTTGACAAAACTGAATCCGACATTTTGGCAAACTTTTTTATTGGTGAGATGCATACTCCCCAATTTTTTGGCTACTGAACTTTTGCCAAATGATTTTTCCTGTATGGTACCATAACCATATGCGAATTCAAACTTGACAACTATGATTTCCAGTGCAGCGCTGAATCATGAAAATTATTCTATGAAAATTAGTTTGGTTAATTTAGCCAAACCTTTTATGGCTGCTATGCTTTTATGGTAGAAACACTAGAAGTCAACTTTTATGGTAGAAACACTATAAGTCAACGATTCAAAACATATCTCGTCAAATTCGTATTGCTGCGACCATCCCATGCAATGACGAGAACATGGGTGCTTAATAAACATGGAGTTATACGAAAATTGGAAGAAAAAACAGCTTACCATGCCGATGGGGCTGGGGTGGGGTCGCAGCCGTGGTAGTGGGGCTGTCGAGCATCACTGCCGCCTCCTTGTCAGGGCTGCCTGCAACTTCCTCCTCGGCCGAATGCTCAAAATCAGAGAACAAGGTATCTTCGCCGCCACCACAAGGCCGCCCGCTGTCAAAGATGGGTTCTTGCATCACCGTGATCGCCTCTTTACCGCCGTCCTGTTTCCCAATGAACTTATCCAATATGCTGTAGACTTCTCTATCAAAAAAGCCCGGAAGCTTATTTTCCCGTCTTATATCATTCCTCATGGCCCAGAAAGACTGCAATTCAACATGACTGTTTTCCCAATCTCTGATCTTCTTGTAATCCCCAGATAAATTACTCCAACGTTTTCTACACTGGACAGGCTCCCTGCTGACCCCATGCCGCTTGCAATAAGATGAAATTGAAGACCACTTGGATTCTGTATTTACCTGACCGTTCTGACCATCGACGGTTACCCTGGACTTTTTGCCGCGGCTCTCGACCACTCTTTTGCCTTCGATCAAGACCAGGATTTCCTGCCTCGTCCAGCGAGGGAGGCGGGGCGTCTTGTCCTGGCCGTCGCTGCCGTCCCCGCCGGCGTGGTCGGCAGTAGATGGATTGCTGCTGCCATTGGCGGCGGCCTCCTCCTTGCTGATTGCGTGGGGTTTGGGGATTCCAACCGGAATTTTTCCTTCATTCGCGCTGGCCTTACCGTTGGGGTTACGAGGAGAGGAGAGTAACAGGTCGGTTGGGCTTTTGAATGCGAAGCCGTTTGATTCCACGGCCATCGCAGCGTAATTGGGACGGGGAAGGAATTCTGTCATAAGAACGGAGAATTCCCCCGAGAATTGAAGCTCCGGACTCAGACGGGGAAAGGCATCGGGACAGGGGAATTTTGCAGAGGATCCGCAGGGGGTCGGCCGCACGGCGGGACGGGCGTCCCAAAGCAAGGCCCTGTCCTTCGATTTGGAGGGCTGTCTCCTTTTGACACTCTTTACAAGGAAGCAGGACTCAGAGAATGTTTCAGAGAGAAAATTGGAGTTCAAGAAAGAAGGTTAGGTTGTTTTTGCTAACTAATCTTTTATTTTTCCATTTTTCCTAAAGGGAGTTGGTGGGTTATTGGACCTTTTACATATTTCCAAATTCATTCCTACCTTCCTCAAAGAGAATATTCAATTTTTAGTCTCGCACTCCATGGCTGGATGGGATGGGTTGGTATTGTATGGTTTAGTTTTTACTAGCAGTTAGTATGGTAATGTTATGATAAGGTATTTTTTATATTAAAAAATAAATAAGTTTAGTTTTTAATATATTTTAAAAAAAATTAATATATTATATAATAATAATAATATAATGATTTTAAAATTATAATTAATTTGAATATTAAATTGTGTAAGATTTTCACATAATTTAAATTATATGTTGTTGTTTGTGGAAAAAAATGTGGCTTATATGAGTGGTCGCTTTATTCATCATGTGAGATAAATGAAGTTTTTGAATGAAAGTTTATAGGCGTAGAAACCATTTAAATAGTAAAGCATAATAAGATGTATATATTTTACTTCTTTTCAAAATTTTAACCTATATTTCTTAAGATAAATGAAAATTATTTATGGATTTGCACGACAGGAATTTGATATGCGCTCTTAAATTTTTTGGCGGCGCTCCCCACATGGCACTTGCCTCCCTCCAAATGACATCAATGCATTCTAAATTCCCCACCAAGTGAATCATGTCCTCAAAATCTTGTCAAGCTAGGGAGTATATCTTTGTGCCATGTTCTACTTGCATTTCATTCCCCTAGTTGTCTTACTCGAGGTCCAGTATCTCTAACTGCAAATTCCTCCCTCTTTGTCTTTCACCTTCTCCAACTCTTGTTCAACATCCTACAACCTATGTAATCTAGCCATAAATAGGGATAGGGGTCATGGATGTGGCCCGAGCAGAGCAAGGGGTTGCATACGTCCCCCCACCACCTTCGACAATTCCACTATTGTTGCTTTGTTTGACTATGGAATTCCCACCCACATTAGGTGTCAGGTGTTGGCTTTAGAGGAGGCAGAGATGAGTTGAGGTTGGCCCATGCTTTGGGCACTTCACAACCTCCTGGCTTGCCAGTTTAAGGAGAGGGAGTAGGAGAAATCGAGAGAAATAGGGTGGATTGTCGAGCTCTCTTCCTGTCACGACCATGCCTCTTCCTCCCTCAAGCGACTTGTCAGGGACCTAAAATTTGATTTTTCACCAAATGTGCCATCCCCCTCCTCTCCTACAATCTCGCCATCGAATTCCCCTCTTGTGGGCTCGTCTTCACACCTATCACCCGAGCTCTGGCAGCTCACCCCTCTCCCTCTCATGCTTTGCCTCCCCCTGCAACAGATGCCCCCCTCTTCCCCCCCTTGTCCCAACCACTATGGTTGTTACATTCTCGAAGAAGTTCTAGGTGATTCAAGCAATGCTCAGGCTCAAGACAGCGCTCAGGTGCAAGGTTGCTCCAACATCGCCACAATGCAACTCCAATGCAGCCCCTCCACAGGCAAGCGTTAGCTCCCCGGATTCCATGGTGCTCTCAGGTCAGTCAAACATGGTGATTTTGTTCGGTTTGCAAGCTATTGGCATAGAGTTGTTAGGCTCCCAATGTTCAAATTTTTTTTCTGTCAACTCTTCACAAGATGTAAGCATGAACAACAAATCCTTTGTCTCTAGTTTCTCCTTCCAGGGGCAGGGAATTTTTGGGCTTTCTCTCTAGTTTCCCCACATAGAGGTAGGGGTTTAAGATGGGTGAGAGACTCAACCCCCCATGCTCTCAAGACTGTAAACTATATATGTGTTTCATGTTAACATAATGTAAATATGCTTACTTACAAAACAAAACAAAAATTATAAATGAAAATGAATTAAAAAACAAACAAATGTAATTGTTTATAATCTTATTTTATTTTATAAAGTTTCATTTTGAAAAATTATAATAATTAATCTTTAAAATGATTTAAAACTTTCCAAAACAAAGTTTTAATACTCAATTTTTTTATGAACTAGTTTGCCATATAAAATGAATGAGTGATAAATGTTGATAGCAATTAAAATACTTATTTTTCATACTATATATAATTTATATAAATGAGTGATACATGTTGATAACAATCAAAATACTTATGTGTTATTTGTAATGTTAAAAAATTGTTATGTTAGTGGAGGTAGGAAATGAAAAACCTTTTGAAATCATTTAATTGCCTCCCTTGAATTGTGTATTGTATATATGAAAAAGAATATTCTTATATTATTAAATCTAAAAATTTCATGCTTTTTTTAAGAAAGAAATTTCTAGAAACCTTATTCCAAAATAACCCACAAATTAATTATTAAAATTTTAAAATAAAATCTTATAATCAAATTTTCTCATCAATTAAATCAAATTATAACTTTTGAGATGATAAAAAAAATTGAATACAAATACCATAATATTTTTTAATATATTTCGTATTTATATTTTAATATATAAATTAAAAATTTCTTACATTAATTTAATATCAAATATATATTTGATTTTAACTAATTTATTTATTTATTTATAATAAAATAATATCAAATATATATTTGCTTTTAACTTATTTATTTATTTATTTATAATAGAGTAATAGAACTATTTATAAAAATAATTTTTGTATAAATGAATTTTAAAATAATAAAATAATATTTTTAACTATTTTAATATTAATTGTCGAATGTTAATAATGAGATTAACATAGTAATTTATGAGCTCTCTAATTCCAGTTGTTGACATTCTGAATGAGATCATCATGTACGAAATATTCATCAAGAGTTTGGATGGCAAAACAAAATGCATATAGGTGTTTTCACCTCACCTCGCGATCTCAGATTTGAAGGATAGGCTCTTCAATCTTATTAAAATCCCTCCGTAGTTCAGAGGCCCGTCTTGGACACCCACCAGATCATGAATGATGCTCTTCTAGTCATTGCCTACAACGACCTACCCCTTTGGTTGTGAGGGGACAAAGGGGGTTTTGACTCTCTTTTGAGGGGCGTTGACACTAAGGCTAACCAGAAGAAGACTATCAACCTTGATGTTTTCTACAACATGAGAAGACGTAGGATTCGCCACATGAACGTCGAGAAGAAACTAGAGGAATAGAAGGTGGAGGCGCATGAGATGTACCTAATTGAAATCCTAGGAGATCCATCACCCAACTAGAGATCCAAAAATCCCTCTTAAAGGTGCTTGGCATGCAGTGCTTTGCATGCGTCACCTTCACCAAGAAGGTCGTCAACGTATTGAGGGTATAGAGGAGTCCATTGTCGATGTCACGAAGGTTCTCAAGCCACACAGGTTTTCTGTTTTTCAAAATCCTAACTCTGCAATTCATGTGGGTACATAGTACCCTTTTGCCCTAGGTTTCGATTTGGTGCAAGCAGAGATAGGGTTTCTACTGTAGGATTCTCCCTACATCTATGATGAGGCTATTACCCTAGATCGCGCGAATTTTATGGTCTTTGTGAGACCATTATCAGGGGGTTCTTTCTATCTGCAAGTTAAAGGCATAGATCTAGTATCTTCATTTGTAGCTAGAATACAAGATCGACTAGGAGTACCCATTGGTTATTTTCAGCTCCTACAGGGAAGTAGGCAGCTTCAAGATCTGAAATCGCTCCAAGAGTATGGCATAGCCAAGGATGCATTAGTTTATCCAGTCTTAAGAGTACAAGGGGGAGCCAAAGGTTGGGGTGTGTCCTCCTCTTCCTAGCCCAAATCCTTTAAGGATGCCCTAAAGTCAAGGTTTTTGCCTCATAACCCCAAAGATCTCTTAGGGTTGACATTTGTTGTTGATCATGAAGTAGACACTCCATCTCTTGAAGTGGATGGTCTTGTAGCCAACGTGGCTTTTGCAAATTATGCACAGTAAGCGCTTATCTTTTGAATTAATGGATTTTGCCCTTCAACATCTGTGCTTCAGGAATGGGTGAATTAGAATTGGTCCCTACATATGAAATTGCATTTTTGCTTGAAGGGATTTTTGTGGTATTTTTCACAAGTGTAGCTGACCATTGGAAGGTGTTTGATCACACACCCTAGTTTTGGGGATGTTTTAGGCTTTCATTTCAACCACGGTTTCCTTATTTTAATCCTCTCTCTATGACAACTTTGGCCATTATAATCTAGGTAGTGATTTTGAACTTGCCCATTCATTTGCTTCAACTGGACATCATAGTCGATATAAGAGATTTTATAGGTCACTTCATTAAGATGGACATTGAAAGGCTAGAGAAGGGCATGGTCATATTTGCACGCATATGTGTGGAACTAGGTGTCAATAAAGGGTTGT
Source organism: Pinus albicaulis (assembly GCA_034641835.2). NCBI lineage: Eukaryota > Viridiplantae > Streptophyta > Pinopsida > Pinales > Pinaceae > Pinus > Pinus albicaulis. The sequence continues at coordinate 660,264,222 of CM076577.1, forward strand.
TTGATAAAATCCTCCTCAAGTGGAGGGACAAAGTTTATTCGTAGTCGGTGGACTGCGAGAACATTGCCTTTTGATGCAAGAGATGTCAACAACCTAGTCATCTTCAACGTGCATGCCCTTTTCCTCAAGGGCCTTCTCCCCACCTGGATCCTAATAAAAAGAACCATGGATGGCAAGAACCAAAAGATATAAAGGATCCAAGAATTCTTTGGATCCCAAGTAGGAAAAAATGCAACATCAAAAGACTTCTACTGCCAAATCAACTCTTGTTAACTCAATTTAGCCACATGTAGATCCATTCCATCTCTTAGTTGAGGGGGTCCTCACCTCGACTGAAAACAAGAGAGACTCAGATGTAATCATGGATTCATCGAAGAGTAGGCACAAGCATTCCCATGAGTCTTCACTCGAATAGTGATAAGGAAATAATAAATATTAAAGAACCACGGTCATGGAAGTATCTCAAAGTAATGCAATCATTGTACCACATTCATATGTTCTTGATAATTCCTTGGAATGGACTAATATTTGTAAGAGAAAATGAAAAAATGAAAAACATAGGATAAATCATGGGCTTTGAGATGAGGATTGTAGTAAATGTATTGTCTTGTATTAGGTAATTTGTGATAGATGGCATGGTGTAATCTATTTTTTTAGATGTACAAATCAACAAAATATATATATATATATGTAAAATGCATTGTAGACCTTATTAATATATGTAATTATTATTTATAAAATCTTATTTTATTATTATAATCATATAGTACAATTTTGTTACAAATAAATAATTTCATTTGAAAATAAATTGTTAAAAAAAAATTCTACTATATTTTCATGAAATGCAAATTATAACTTTTTAATGTATTTTCATGAAATACCATAAACAATTATTACTAATACAATTAACTTTAAGTATTTTTTATATATTTCATTTTTATATTTTAATATATAAATTAAATATATATAGTTAAAGTTATATATATATATATATAGTTAAAGTTATATATATATATAAAGTTTGGGAGGACTATATCTTCATCATGTCATACCAATATAATTAACTTTAATTATTTTTAATATATTATATATATATATATATATAAAGTTTGGCAAGACTATATCTTTATCATGTCCAATATATCACTTAGATAAAAAAGATAAATAAAACTTGTAACTTCACATCAAGAAGTGCCTCAAAAGAACATCTCCCAAACCATCACCATTTATTCAAAACCCTATAAACAATATCAAATATATATTTAATTTTAATTTATTATTTTATTATTTATAATAAATGATTAAAACTATTTCCAATTTGTTATATAAATATATTTTAAAATAATATTTTTAATGTAAATGTCATACTTTGTAAATCATCCTAACATATATAATTATTATATATAAAATCTTATTTCATTATTATAATGATAAAGTGGAATTTTGTTACCCGTAAGTAATTTCATTGTAGATACCTAAAGGGTCTAGATTTCTTGATCTGACAAAAGTCCCAAACTTTTGTTTGATTGGATTGTCAAAATGGATGGGGAAGAATTGCGTACCATCCCATGCATCACGCCATGTTGATTTTTGTAAGGTTAAATTACTATGTTCATGTGTTAAAGGTTTTTAGTTGCAAATATTATGTCACATTATGATAAGTTTTAAGCACAAGCAATCAAACCAATAAAGTTTTGATTTACTGATTTTCCACAAAGATTATATCAAAATCACAGCCACTTTGTTTTTGTTTTTGTTTTTATTTCTATTTTTATTTTTATTTTTATTTGATAAAATGTAGTTATTTTTATTAATGGTAAATTTTTATTTATAAAATTGTATAATTAGTATAAGGAGTTGTTTTTAGTGTGAATTTTTGAAGAGTTTTTTGGTGAATTTTTCTTAATTTTTCTAAAATCTGACAAGAATTCAGAAAACATATATTTGATAGATAACCTTGCACAATCAAAATGTCCTAGGGGTTCTTTAGGGTGTTGAATCCATATATACACTCAAAAAACCAGTTTAAATAACTTAGATCAAGATTTCACTTCAAAATGTTTCACCAAATTCCGGCACATAAAACTTCAAAAAATCACACTAAAGACAACTCCTTAGTATAATTATTGTATTTTAATATATAATCAATTATATATATATATATATATATATATATATATATATATATATATGGAGTATGATTTTATATAAAGAAATAGGTTAACAATCCAAAGACTTTTAGATATTGGATGATAATGAAAACTTAAAGAAAAAGTAATTCACTCATTATAATTTGATTTCATTTTGTGATTAATTTTCAACCAAAATTACATCAAAATCACAACCACTTTTTTCTATTAGATAATTTTATATTATTTTATTTACAGATAGTTTTTTATTTAAATTTTATATTTATAAAAAAGATATAATTTACTATATATTTTTTTAATTAATTATATTAATCAGTATTGTTACATATAATAGTTTCCAGTATAATCTAAAACTACTAAAAATTCTATTTCTAGTACCTATAAACATTAAGTTCAAAATCTATAAACATTTTAGAAAAAATAAAATCTGTACCTTATAAATTATCACTAAATAGTAACATACCATCACTAAATAATAACATAAATAATAGTGACAAATCAATCTACATTTTTAAATAATAATTTAAAAATCAAATTATAATATTTTTATATTATTTAAAATATATATATGACAAATAGAACTCACCCCATATAACTTTCCACTTCATCCAAATGAATGAAGTTGCTCAACGAACAAATTCCAAATTCCTTAAATGAGACTTTCTAAGAGGAAATGTGAAATCCATGTGAATGAAACCCCACCCCCTTTGTCAAATAATGTCATTCCTAATTTTAATCCATACCTGTAATGACACGTGGTTATTTCTTTTAGGACAATAATTTGGATAGTTTCTAGATTCCAAGATAACCTAAAATACAAATGGGCAAACCACCACCAAATCATCTTAAAGTTGATTATTTCTTCTTGAGTAAAAAGTACAAGTCTAAAAAATAAAGTTTTAAATTTAATAGATTCCTACATTAACTTCAACATCCTACTTTGGAATTAAGGTAGGTGAGAAATCTTACATCACATCCCATTTAGGATGGGACATCATAATCAAGAGGACCTATGTAAAGGGTAATGCGGTGGATTAAATTTTATCAAATTAACCTCTTAAATGTTGCAATAATTAATTAAAATTTATCATGATATGAAAATGACACAAGTCAAGCCATTAAAAACAATATATTAGAAAATGGAGTATATATTAAAGGATTATCTAATTTAAATTTAAATGTAATTAATTGTTTTAATAAATACAAAAGTTTAAAGTGTTTTTTTTGGGAGTTTAATTTGTAAGTTCATAAAAATGTAAAGTAAATGTAAGTATAAGGTTTCATGTTTAAATTTCTTGTATGTTTAACATGTGGCATCTTATTGAAAGTGGCAAGGCTTTATCTAAGGGTTATAGTGGTATTAGTTGGAATCAACTTAGTGCCACATGAGTATGAGATTCGCTTGATTCTCCTAGAACAAAAAATATATATAAAGGATGATTAAATTAGGTGCACATGCAATTTTCTTTTTTCTTTTTATGTAATAACAATTAGATATCTCATTTGTGAATAATAACAATTAGATATCTCATTCGTGTTGATTACAATTGGTGTTTAATCCATCGTAATACTCTTGATGTGTGATAAACACATAACCTTTATTTTTGTGTGTGAATAAAGCATATAATGTTTAGGATTTTGTTCAATTCTATGCTTGTTTAACGGTAATCAAATGTATAAATTGAGCTATATTTTGTTTTACTTTTCCTACACATGTTTTTGGATTACTTTGGAAATTCCTTTTTAAAGCTTAATTAGAGTAGCATTATTTTCTTTTCACCTATTCCAGACTTCTTCTAAACTAACTAATTGTTGCTAAAGGTTAATTATTCTCCTTGATTGAATGTATAATCTTCTACAAATTAGCAATAAAATTCACTATCCCTCCACAATGCTACAATTAACAACAATAATATGTGTTATCGCATTATTACTTATCTAGTTTTTTGTTGAGCATAATAGATGTGTCTACTTATATTAATCCTTTATGGAGGAGCACAACATAAGTTGAGGATATTTGGACACTTTATCTATCTAAATTTAGTCATTAGAAATAAAGCAAGACATTTATCTTTGATACCATATTGACCTTGTAATTAATTAATCCAAAGTCAACATATCCACATGATTGAATCCGTTGTACAATTCAACTCCCATGCCAACTTTATGGCACTCTTAAAATAAAGTGGAAGTGTAGGTAAGTAGACTATAAATGGTAGGCCTTTGGCCCATGTGTCTCATTAACGTAGAGCTTCTCGACAAAATTAAAATTTTGATTTCTTCATGATCACTCTATCAGTGATGAATTCAAAGCTTCTCTATCTTTGTTCAAATTTGGTTTCAAGAATTTCTTGCGTGGTTTAGTAGTTTATGGTATTAAGGCTACAACCCAACAATGTATTCAAGTGCACTCCATTTTGATTGTTGGCAATAACACATGTTCTCTAGATATATTATGCTAAATACAAAATGCACTCTACAATCTAAATGTGTATACACAACACTCATCAAGAGGTCCACATAAACAATAAGGCTATGGCACGTCCACCTTGCCAACATATAGCTTCTTTGTGGAATTAAAAAATTGATGTCTTTATAATCACTCTATCAATGCTAAGTTCACAACTTCTTTATCTCTATTCATATTTGGTTTCAAGACTTGAGTACTTGGTTTATTTATCGATGATGTTAGGGCTAGTGCCCAACAACTAATTCAAGTTAATTTTATTTTAATTTCCAACAACAACATACACTAATTATCTAAATTTTAAAACCCAAATCTCTTTATATATATCATGCCAAATGGACAATGTGCTCTACGATTTAATATGCACACACAACACTTAATAAAGATGCCACTACCATTGTATTTGCATGTGAATGTGTGTGTGAACGATATTATATTAGATATGTATGATATCATTATATAATATCATATATGTCTAATACATGTTTGTGAGAGAGATTGCATATATGTGTGCACACCTGTGTATAACTCAATGGGTTACCTTGAATGGTCGAATGCCATGAATTTCAACCAAAAGACCACGGGGTCAAGTACATGGGTTGGTTGCCTCCACCATATTATTGGGACTCACTCTATGTCCTCATTAACAACTAGCTAGTTTACCCTAGGTATCATCCTCCAAATACGAGGAATTACCCAGAGGATATCCTTGGGATGTGTATTCCATTGAAACACATACACACACATGTTAATTAGGATTAGCTCAAGTGTTTGAGAGGAATGAATATTATCCTCCCCACTCAAATTCAATTCTCATAAGTGACATGTTGAACTCTTGACAAAATTTTATTGTTATAATGGCTTTGAGCCTTGTTTTTCACTGTCTTTATGCCCTAAATATTCCAAGGTTTAAGCTAACACCATCCTCAAAAGAAGGAAGTACTTGGGGATTTCTGACACACACACACACACATTGTAATGGTCTCTCTCTCTCTCTCTCATGCATTTTTTCCAAGGAAAAAATCGAATTTCTTCACACACACACACACACACACACACACACACACACACACACACACACATATATATATATATATATATATATATATATATATATTGTGTGTGTGAGAGAGAGAGATAGAGAGATTATCATAGGCAACATATCTTAGGAAAAAAAACCTGAAGCACTTCCCCCTCATTCAAATAAAGGTATCTAAGGTAAATCTTAGATTCTCCAGGGCATAAGGCCAAGGCAACAACAAGGATGAAATTAATTACAATAATAAACTCATTATGAGCTCAATATGTCATTTACGAGGGTTGGAACTTGGGTGGGGAGGATCATTCCACAACCGCTCAAGCTAGACCAAATTGACATTTTTTCTTTAGAAAAAATAATTAAATTATAATTGTATTGATTATTTAGCAATAAATTTTCCAATTGCCTTTTGGTTTAGCCAAAAAAAAATCTTCAATGAAGTGCCTGAAAAATTAGTTATACCATCAACCACCTAGCTCATGTGAAAAAAAACATGGCTAACTTCTCAACGTTGAATCTACAACCCTTTGCATATATGGTTTATCTGTTGGGAAAAATACTGAGAGGGGGGAGGGGGGTGAATCAGTATTTAAAAAATCACACAAATTATTCTTTTTATTTTCTGAATTTTGTACGCGACTTTACTGAACCCAACTAGCGTATGTACGTGACTATTATTAAGGAAACTATTGTATGCTTAGTAAACTTATAATCCAGATAAATCTTCAATTACTTGACTTAGACCAGTGCATCATGGATTCATTAGACATTTAGTAATTGGTAAATAAGTGTAGTAAGAACAGAGTAAACCATCACACACAAGAAACACACATGAACACCAGGATTTATGTTGGAAACCCAATGTGGGAGAAAACCACCGACGTTATCTTCTTTGTCTTCAACATTTATTATATAGAAAATTGCTTACAATCTTGTACTAGTGCAGACTCATACCAGCACATAGGCACCCACCTACAGAAGGCTACAACCTTCACTCGTTCTTCAGCACCTACTGGAAGGGAGCTCCAACCCCCTGATCTCGTTTACCAGCACCCACTAGAAGGGAGCTATGACCCCCTGATCTCGTTTTCCAACACCCACTGGAAGGGAGCTACGACCCCCTGTTCTTGTTTACCAACACCCACTGGAAGGGAGCTACGACCCCCTCACTGAAGGCTCCAACACTCAACACCACCGTGGACCACGTTTCATAAATTTTCACACTGGATCCATTACACTCATTGAAGCCCAATACCAAACATCAAAACTAGAGCATATCATTGTACCAAATCAATCACGGAATCACCAATCAACCAACCAAAGTGATCTTCAATCACATACAACTAGCAGCATCATCAATATTCTAAAACAACCCAGATCTAATATGAAGACATCATTGACAGACAACAGAAGCACAACAATACTGAATAAAAATGATCATACATATTCATTAGCAAAACCCTGGCTTGCATACGCGCCTTCCATAAGGATTTTCCGCATACATACGTGTTTATCCAGAACACAACCCGCGTACATAACTCAACATACTTTAGAATACATACGCGACTCTACAGAACAAAACCCGTGTGTATATGCCCTTCCATGTGTCGAACTCGCGTACAAATCTACAACTAATTCATGACTGCACAACACTTCAGAACTTCAAACATACTCAGATCATAACCTTCATTGCAACAAACATGCGCCAAACCACAGATCTAAACAACTCGCAAACAGATCATGCAAATACATAGTCATTTCAAGTCTAATGATCCTGATCCATCATTGTATTCACGGGTGCACCATTATTTTAGATCTACCAATCAACTATAGCCCATACCATGTAAATATACTTTAGATTTAAGTATTCATTCATTACCCTCACTCATGCACATCGTAGCACTTTGATCTTCACCTCCTTATATAGTTTGTTCCTTAGTCAATACCATGAGCCAAAACCACACTAGTGTCTTAGTCGTTACTACACTCAATATTGTCAGTTAATACCATGGTAAATACCCTTAGTATTAATAAAATAGTGCGCCGGCATGTATGCGACTTTGGTTCGTCATACCCGTGTGTGTACGCGACTTTGCTTCACCGAACCTGCATATACACTACTTTGCTTCATAAATCCTGTGTATATTTCTTTGTATACGCGACTTGTCTTCATCAAACCTATGTATATTACTTCAAACTTTACCTTCATAATTATTCTAAACTAAAAACCTTTGTATCATCATTCTGTCATTATGTTCCATCACTTTGTCACCTCTAAACTTATCTGTGAACTCATCTGATTACTTGTTCTATTACAAGTGGGTTGCCATCAAGGACAACACATACATCATAATGCCAACAATCTCCCCCTTTGGAATTGATGGCAACCATGTTGGTGTTTGATCACCGCAACCTGTAGATACATGTTAGACACATCAATATAAACATTATTCAAACACCAAGATACTCTCCACCTTTGACATCAAGGGCAAAGGGCGGACCAATGCTGAAACAAGGAGTTTCTTTCCTTATAGAGTCATGAGTACTATAGATATGATTTGTACTATACTGACCATGCTCCCCTTTAGCACATGCTGAAACTTCTGAAAGATTTTCAATGAAGTACATGACTCTAAGACTCAACTGAGTATGACCTTTCCTATCACCAAGGACTCATACTTACATCAATCACCCAACCAAGTGGGTTTACCTATTTGACTCAACCACCAAACCAAGCGGGATTACATATTTGACACAACCACCCAACCAAGTGTGATTAAATATTTGACACAACCATCTCTAAAATCTATACATGACTGAATATTACAATTATTACATCATAGGTCTCCACATGACCTTTACATCAAATGATAGATATGACATTTATAACCAAGACCTCAATAGAGAGAGATATTTGAACATAATTCATCATCCATTACAAACATAATGCCAACAATGCATTATAATCAACAAGGCTAGTGCTCCCCCTAAACCTGTGTTATCTATTCACTGTCAAGTATGACCACAACAACTCATTCATCAGAGCATCTTCTTAAATCATATAATCATAAATGTCTAACTCATATATCATCATAACTCAATACCACATCAACAAACTGTAACCATCAACATCATACCAAGAAAATTAAATCATAAGTGTTAGCAGCATGTAAAAATATGTTCTTGAGTTTGTCCCACTGTTTTTATGTCAGATAAAAACATACGCGACTACCTACAAAGGAACTCAAGTACATATGTGACTTTCTTTTATCGGATCCACGTACAAATGTGAAATACTGAAAAAATCATTGCTTCAGCTCCCCTAGAGCTTGTACAATATGTACATGTCTTCTGTTGTCACATCAAATACACTGTCAGAAATATAAACAATCAGAATTACCAAACCAACCATGAGAATCACCATATATTGCTCCCCCTGTTATGATACATTATTGATCTCGATAATGTATCTCACATCACTCCTGCAATCACTAAGAGAAGTAAGCTTTAGAAACAGATGACTGCAGTAGGGTCAACATTCCTTGCGTTTCTTATCGGTGTTTCTTATTTCTCCATATTTGCTTGAAATTTCTTATTATGTGTTGGAACTTGTCCAATCTCTTGGTTCTATTCAACATACTTAACCTGCAATTAGTGGACTTATGTATAAAAGAGTTACAAGAGAAACAACATCCATGAAACCATCATTTATGCCTTGATCTAGGAGATTATTCAATAAAAGGATTTTTCTCTTCTAGGGAATCTATAAAATTGTCATCAAATTCATTAATACTAAATACCATAAGTACTTGCAGATCTTGATCAGACTCTCCCTCTCCTCCAATTGATAAACCATCACTATCTTCATTTGTATAATAGCTTCTCCTATTTTCAAACTGTTTCTCTTTTTCATGATTTTCTTTATAAGGACACTTAGCAGCATAATGACCAACTCTACCACAAGAAAATCACTTGAATGGAAGCTTACCTCTGAATCTTCTAGTACCTGGTTGGAGTTTCCTCACAAAATTTGCCTCATCTTCTTCTGATATATAACTTGATTCCTTGGGAACTTCCTTTTCTTTTCCTTTTGCAGATGCTTTAAATGCAACTTCTCTCGTATCTAAAGGACCTCCTTTTCTCATTTCAAAGGCCATTAGAATCCTGTGGAGTTGTATAATAGTAAGGGTCTGCATATCTTGCTTTTCTTCAATGGTAGAAACTTTTGACTCGAATTTTGGAGTTAGAGATCTCAATATTTTCCCTACTAAAGTTGAATCTTTTATATCTTCATCCATATTTCTCATATAATTCACAGTCTCATCTATTATCAGGAAGAAACTTGCAATACTTTTATCATTACGCATTCTGAGAGTTTCATATTTAATTCTAAGAGATTGAAATTTAGCACTTTTTACCTTGGCATCATCTTCATAGCTCTCGATGATCTTGTCCCATATTTTATTTGCTGAATTTAGCTACATGAATTTGACAAATTTTGATTATGTCAGTCTTCCCAACAAGGCATTGACAAATTTTGCATTGGTTTCATATCTCTTCTTTCCTACTACATCTGTAGGAACGACTGCTGGATATTGATAACCTCCTTCCACGATTCTCCATACATCTTCTCCAAGACTTTGTAGATAAACTCTTGTCCGTATTTGCTAGAAGATTATATTACTTCCATTGAACAATGGTGGCCTAATAGAAAATACTCCTTCGTGACTTCCCATTGCGACATATCTCCTTCAAGTGATCAAGCTTCTTTAGAAGGACCTGCTTTGATTCTATTTGTTGGGAAAAATACTAAGGGGGGGGGGGGGGGGGGTGAATCAGTATTAAAAAATCACACAAATTATTCTTTTTCTTTTTTGAATTCTTTATGCAACTTTATTGAACCCAACTAGCGTATGTGCGCGACTATTATTAAGGAAACTAGTGTATGCCTAGTAAAATTATAATTCAGATAAATCTTCAATTACTTGACTTAGACCAATGCATCATGGATTCATTAGACATTTAGTAATTAGTAAATAAGTACAGTAAGAACAGAGTAAAACATCACACATGAACACCGAGATTTAAGGTGGAAACCCAATGTGGGATAATACCACCATTGTTGTCGTCTCTATATTCAAAATTTGTTATACAGAAAACTACTTACAATCTTGTACTAGCGCAGACTCATACCAGCATGCAGGCACCCACCTTTAGAAGGCTACAACCTTCACTCATTCTCCAGCACCTACTGGAAGGGAGCTCCAACCCCCTGATCTCATTTACTAGCACCCATTGAAAGGGAGCTACGAACCCTTGATCTCATTTACAAACACCCACAGGAAGGGAGCTACGACCCCCTGACCTCGTTTACCAACACCCACTAGAAGGGAGCTACAAACCCCTCACTAAATGCTCCAACCCTCAGCACCACCGTGGACCACGTTTCATAAATTTTCACACTAGATCCACTACACTCATTGAATCCCAATACCAAACATCAAAATCGAAACATATAACTGTATCAAATCAATCACTGAATCACTAATCGTCCAACCAATCATTGATCTTCAATCACATACAACTAGTAGTGTCATCAATACTCTAAAACAACACAGATCTATATTAAGACATCATTGACAGACATTAGAAACACAACAATATTGAATAAAATTGATCAGACATATTCATCAGCAAAACCCTGTCTTGCATATGTGCCTTCCATGAGTATTTTACGTGTACATACGCGCTTATCCAGAACAAAACCTGTGTACAGATCTCAACATACTCTAGAATACATACGCGACTCTTTAGAACAAAACCACGTGTATACACACCTTCCATGTGTCGAAATCGCGTATAGATTTGCAACTAATTGATGACTGTGCAACACTTCAAAACTTCAAATAGACTCGGATCATAACCTTCACTACAACAAACATGCGCCAGACCACAGATCTAAACAACTCATAAACAAATCATGCAAGTACATAGTCATTTCAGGTCTAATGATCCTAATCCATTAATGCATTCATGGGTGCATCATTATTTCATATCTACCAATAAAATATAGCCCATACCATGAAAATATACTTCCGATTGAAGTATTCATTCATTACCCTCACTCATGCACACTATAGCACTTTGATATTCACCTCCTTATATAATTTGAGCCTTAGTCAATACTATGAGCCAAAACCACACTAATGCTGATGGTAATCTTGGATAGGATCAAATCGCAGTTACTAAGCCAATATTGTGGGCTAATACCAGGTAAATATCCTTGGTATTAATAAAATAGTGCGTCAGCATGTACATGAATTTGCTTCGTCATACCTGTGTGTGTACGCAACTTTGCTTCACCGAACTTGCTTATACACTACTTCGCTTCATCAAACCTGCGTATATTTCTTGGTATACGCGACTTGTCTTCATCAAACCTGCATATATTTATTCAAACTTTCCCTTTATAATTCTTCTGACCTGAAAACCTCTGTCTCATCATTCTGTCATTATGTTCCATCACTTTGTCACCTATGAACCGATCTGTGAACTCATCCAGTTACTTGTTCTATTACAACTGGGTTTCCATCAAGGACAACACATACATCATATTGCCAACATTATCCACCATATAAACAATAGATTTGAGCATGCTAATGATATACATGAATTTCCATAATCACTATATTTGAATATATAGCTTTCTAAGTCAAAACTTGTTCGAAAACAAAAAGTCAAAAATGGAATTTACAATTACAAAAATTATGCACATCTCATCTTAAAATAAAAAACAAAAACAATATCCATGTCAAAACTACTTATTCACAATTGTAGACATTAAATCAAAGAAAATTCCCAAGATCTAACTCAACCAAAGTATCTTCCAATTTCTCCCATCTTTTCCAAGTACTAGGAACCATGAACTATGATTTTGTACTTATGTTTCATTCTTTGTAAACATGTATAGAAGTGATCTCATTAATAACATCTTTAAGGTAATATATCTCCTTAAATATAAGCCTCAAAATAAAATTTTGTAATGCACATAACCCATTAATCTAATCTATGATGGCCTTGGAATCACCCATGGCTTATAATTTTTGAATGGCATGCTCCATAGTTAGTATTTACGTCGCTTTTAAAGTTGAAAGTTAAGCTTTGTTATTAGTGATTCTACATACACCAACTTTCAATTTCAAGAAATGTGAATCTAGGACATATAGTATCCCTTCATATACTATGCCAAGTAGCTCCCTTTAGCAAACCCTTCAAAATGGGCCAAGCACTAGTCTAATCTATTACTTATACAACCACAACTCATGGGGACTTACCATTTTTTCTCTATATTTAAAATGTTTAAGTATGGATAAAATCTACAAGGTGCATTATTGAGGTGGAGGATGCATACCTTCAAATATGGTTGAACTTCTAGATAATTGAATCCCCTTACAACTTATGCGAGGGAGAGATTTTATTGGTATAAATTGTGAAATATCACACCAAGCTTTTAGAATTTCCTTAATATGAAGGCCTTCCCAATTTATCCTAAGCCCAATTTGTAACCCTGCTTCCTTCTAAAAAAAACCATCAAATGGGTGGTGATTGAGTAGATGGGAAATATATTTTTCAGTTACTATGTATATAAGACATCTACTTGAACCCTACCATCATATTTTTCACATCAAGCCCCAAATAGGGACCTTTTGATTGAGGGTTAACCACAAAATTAATCTAAATTTCATAGGGCATTTGGATTTGAATGCCCTTTTTAACCACCAATCCACCTCAAACACAAAACATTCTTCTCCAAGTACTTTATAGCAAAGCTTTGGTTTGTAGTCCCCTCCAATTGGGTTCCTAGACCAACTTAGCTCATAATAAGCTTCTTTTATCATTGCAAGGAAACTTTTTAGAGCAATACATGAGTTTTTCCAAATCCAAGCTTCATTTACTTAAAACCTTGACACTCTAAGATCAACCCAGACTTGACTCACATAGAGATTTTTTGGATCTACTACTTGTGAAATATGATAATAAATAAAGCTAGAGTGTGAAAAAGATACCACGTATCTTGGAAATAAAAGAATTCACTACAAGCTACCCAAGGGTCCTCCCCCAATCTCACCATGGAACCATTTCCAACCTTCTAGACTAACCAATTTCCAGTTACACTGAAATACAAAATAACATTGTTCCAAATAACCTAGGCATTTTGAAATAATTTCCTTCGAGTTCTAATCCAATCCTCCACTAAGAATGGCTCAATGTGTCTTTGGGAAACCACCTCGCATTGTAACTCTTCACCTTGTACAATTCTCCAAACACACTTGACAACTAATGATTGAGAAAAATAGTGAATGTTTTTATGCCCCAACCTCCCATCTCCCTTAGGATGGATATTTTATTCTAGCATACCCATGAGAAAAAAAATTCTTATTATCCCTATACCATAACAAATTAAAGCTAAGTCTCCTTACCTTATATAGTAGTTCTTTAGGGATGAGAGACAATGAAACTCAATAACATAGATGTTGTCAAGAATGAATTTCATAAGTATTAGCATTCCTCACTTCAACAACCACTTATCACACTAGATAGAAAGTCTTTGCTCCACCATGGATATCATCCAACCCTAATATATTTTGGAATAGTCATAAGTTTTTTAATTTAAACCTAAGTACTTTATACCAACTTATAGCTTAACTCTTTTGTATGGAAACAAATTTAACATGTTAATCTTTATATCTTCTAAAAAATAAAAGATTTCTCTGAGTCTTAGGGTATCTCTTCTAAAACCATCATGGAAAAGTAGAATGTCACCCAAAAATAATAAATGAGTAATATATAATGCTTCACTCATCTTTATTCCCTTAAAACCCTCTGAAGATTTTGTCTCTTGTAATGTTCTACTCAAACATTTTGCCACCAAAAGAAACAACAAGGTGATAGGGGACAACCATGTCTGGGCCCTTTTCTAGATATGAAGAAATCCAAAGCTAATCCATTGATATGAACTACAGAAGAGACCATGGAAACATAGCTCAAATTCCAACTACAAAATTAAGATTGAAACCCACATGTACAAACATCAACCTTAAATAAAGCTAGTTAAGCATGTCCATTGATTTAGACAAGCCAAATTTGATCACCATGGTTAGTCTCTATTTAGTTTTAATAGTATGGAAACCACATTTATCCGTGCCTATTGCTTAATGTATTTGTCTCCTAGTTAGGAAACCAAATTGTTCCTAAGAAATGGTATGACTAATTCCTTCATTATTTTAGCAATAACTTCTTAGATAATTTTTCAAATACAATTACAAAGGGAGATAGGTTTGTATTCTTCAAAACCTATAGGACTATTTGATTTAGGGATCAAAACAATAAAATTAGTATTATGAGTAGAGAGAATCTTACCAAATGCTATAGATTTCTCTACCACCTTCCAAAGATCCTCCTCCAAAAGCCAAGAAAAAATTCAATGTGCCACCAATAACTCTTTGACTTCTATCCTTTTGGAACGAATGTAAAACCTCTTAGATCTCTTCCTAACGAATAATTTCCACCAATTTTTTGTTATTTTAGTTGATATAAAACTTAGGAAAAAATTGTCCATTCTGACCACCTTAGATATAGATACCCTATCATCTTCCTTAAATAGAGGTTGAACATGATTCACCCTAGATCTAGATAGATCCTTAAAAATTGATAAAATAGAACCACCAAATGTGCATAATTCTGAAATGTGTTGTACACTTTTGTGACTTTTTGCAATTTAGTGGAAAAAAATTGTGATATCATCTCATTTTTCCAACCATATAACTCTACTTTCGAGTCTCCAAGTAGCCTCCTTCTCTTCCAATAAGGATCTTTCCTCTTTTTCTTGTTCACAAACGCTCAATTTAACCTCTTCATTTGAGAATCTCTAGGGTCTTCGAAATATAATTCCTCTAACGGATTTTCATCTCTATAAGATCCATACAATTTTAAACTTTCTTCATAGGCTCACTTCACCATGATCTTCCAAATTATAGAGTTGTAGATTCCCTATCATCCTCATTAAAAGAAACCTACAAAATCTTCACTAAATTGAAAAGGTCCTTATTTTCCATCCACTTCAAGTTAAATATAAAATAACTATAGGGCTTTCCCCCTCTAATAACCACCTCCATCAAAATTGGATAGTGATCAAAATATCCTCCTCTATAGACACATTGTTTAATCCTAATAGTATCATTTAAAAAATCCTCTAGCATGAGAAACTTGTCCAACTTATTTGATATCATATCCTAATCTACCCTTTTATTCATCTAGGTTGGCCAAAGCTTGGCTAGAGCAAAATTAAACGGATCACAGTCATCTAACTTCCTAAGGAAATAGTCCATTAAAGGATCCACAATAGCAAATTATCCCTAAACTTCTTAATTTCCCAAAGAGAAATTTGGGTTACCTCCCACCATTGTAAATCTTGCCTCGATAACTAAGATTAAAGAAAATCCCCCACAAAGTAACCCTACGCACATAAGGCCCGTATGCATTCAAAATTTTTATATCCAAAACCAACTCTCGAGGGTATATAGTCCAAATATAGTTGAACCAATAGTCCAAGAATTAGTGCACTTGAGAAACTTATTCCTCCATCAAGAGATTAAACCACGAGACTTATCCCTAAAATAAGAAAAAATAAAATCCCAACCACATACAATCTTATCCAGCTCCAAGCATAATTTACAACCTTCATCCATAGTTTCTTGGAGTAGCAGAATGTCCGGATTTTGGGACTCAACAAGCCCTTTCATGGTTTTTTTTTAGAGGGATGGCCCAAAACCTATAGTTTTGGGATAGAACAATCATTAAGAACAACTACATTGGGTCAAACTTGCTCTAAGAACCCCTTGTTTTTATAATTGTTTTCTAGATTACACCTCCAATCAAGTTTTCTCTCTAGCTATGGAAAGATGGGTTTTTTCTGCCTAAAAACGCACTTCTTACTATTCCCTTCAAACCACTTTCCACCTCTCTCCCTCTCTCCCTCTCTCTCTCCCTAAAAATACACTTCTTACTATTCCCTTCAAACCACTTTCCATCTCTCTCTCTCTCTCTCTCTCTCTCATGAACCTTTCATAATTGTGGGCTTCCCTTTTAGCCCTAGTCATGTTGTGGGTAGGAGGGTTGAAGTTTGGGATTACGTCTCTCTCTCTCTCTCTCTCTCTCATGAACCTTTCATAATTGTGGGCTTCCCTTTTAGCCCTAGTCAAGTTTGGGATTAGCTCTCTCTCTCTCTCTCTCTCTCTCTCTCATGAACCTTTCATAATTGTGGGCTTCCCTTTTAGCCCTAGTCATTTTTGGGATTAGGTCTCTCTCTCTCTCTCTCTCTCTCTCTCTCTCTCTCACACACACACACACACACACACACACACATAATTGTGGGCTTCCCTTTTAGCCCTAGTCATGTTATGGGTAGGAGGGTTGAAGTTTGGGATTAGGAAGTAAACCTATTTTTTCACAATATTTCTCTTGCTAACCATACAATTATCCATAAAGAGAGTCATCGTGTTAATTGTATAAGCGAAGAAAAGGGTCTTGTTGGATAGGACTACAATCTAGTGGACAAAGGATTAGGAAAGGTGAAGGATGATTGGAAAAAACTAGAGCAACACATTGCACCAAGTCGCAAAAGTCTAGATTATTAGAATGGATAGGGTGTTGAGACCACAAGTGCTCAAAATTGAACATGTAATGATTGCTACCCATAAAGGAGCCTTGACCAATTCCTTCCAAAGTCGCCCCCTCTTGGAGAAACTTGAAGACTTTTGTGTCAGTAAAAAGGAATAAACTAATTGAAATAAAGAATAGAAAAAACAAGAAAACTAGACCAAAGATTGAAACTATGGAGGAAACAAGCAACCATAGTAAAACTAAAAGGAACCCCAAACTTACAAATTGAACCACATGGTAGAGAGGAGGCCCAAATATTGAGATTCTAGACTCTTCCTTGTGCCTCTAGCTCGCCCCAAAGTTGATCTTCTTCAACTTGTGAACTAGAATAAGAAGTCTCAATCCAACTTCATCCATGATTGTTGTAGTCATTATCATATACAAACACTTATTAATATAAATTCTCTATGTACAGGTTGTCATTGCCATGAGCACCTCCATCCTCACCCTATCACTACTTCTCTAGTTTGATCAACCGCATATTGATGGGATGGATTTCCCTCCCCTGGCACACGTTGTCCTGCACCAAAGTACAAAGTTGGAGCACGATGACATGACCACCTAAGACCCTATCAAGCTACCACAAATTAGTACTTTTAAAATTGTTTTATTTTCATTCTTTACCTCAAATCATAATTATCATTCAATTTTTCAAATAATACTTTTAAGGTTTATTATCATGCTTTGGCATTAAATCTCAAAACTATAGTTCACGTTAGGTGCATGCAAATTAATAATGCACCCTTACATATGGTGGTGGAACCTTAGTCTTGAAAATCATAAATGACATAGTAGGAAACTTATTGTTGTGTTGGGATCTAGTTCTTAATATTGTGTTATTTTGTTGATTAGGGTCATTGTTTTATGGAGGTCAAAGTCAATGGAACTTTGGGTGGTTTTCTATTGATGGACACCAAATATTATGACACTTTGATTACATGCATGATTTCCATGCTCAATGTAAGATTACTAGTTGTCATATCAATGTGAAGTTTTGTCACTTTATACAAATAATGTGGTCTATATGGCTTATGCCCACGATGGTTGCATCAAGCAGTGTAGAATTTGATGCCCATGACATAGTTAAGATTTCAATACTTATCTAATAGTGGTAAATAAATGTGGAACATACAAAATTGCTTCCCATTAAAATTACAAAAACTTAGATAGATTATGAACAATGGGATTTTATATTGCTTATTGAAATAGGTGATGAGGCGATGTTGACATTAAACTTACAAATTGAATAAAGTCTTACAAATACTTATGACATTGTGCATGGTTTGTCTAGATTAAGCATGTGGTAGACAATCACATTAATCTAAAATTCCATTATCATGTGATTTTTGTCATATTTCACAACTATGTGAATGTTATAATTGTGTTGATTATATTTGATATATATGTTGTTTTTGTTAGATAGATTAATTTTTATAAATGTGTTTGTTATATTTGATAAATATGTGGATGATTTTTTTTGTGTTAAAATATTTTTTAAAGTGCGTTGAATTGGTTGGAATTAGCGACACAAATACTCTGAATGTAGAGCTTTTATGTGTGAATAAATGTATGTGATGTTTTAAAATTGTTTTTTCTAAATTATCAAAATATTTAACACATGTAATTATACAAATTATAATATAAAAGAAACTCATCTTGATAACAACTAAGAAGGTTAAAAATATCATCTTCATTTTATGAACATTAATATTAATAGTAACTTCTGAAAATAAAAACAAAAACTTTAAATCCATTTAGGGGGGATACAAATAGAAACATATGTTCATTAATTTCTTCATTGGAATTAAAAATCTCTTCTTTAAAAAACAAAGATATACATTTATCAACACAATTAATCAAGAAATAACTATTTTAATGAGTTTCATCTAATTATCCATGAAACAATAATCTTACACTTATGATTACAACATGGATTATAGCCCATTGATGGTCTTCATTATGCATTCCTTGATGTGATTAGGATGTTGTATAAGACACTTATAAGATTCCATGCACTTCATTTTCATTAAGTCAATGTATACTACTTTTTTTTGGGTGGGAAGAATGATAAGGTCCACTTTAATTTACAAGCCATCTAATTTGACACATTAGTCTCATTAGCCTTATACTTGGGAATTATGATAAGGTCCATTTTAATATGATTTCTTTTATTCAATAAAATATTATGACATAAGTTTTTTTTACACAAAATGTCTTTAGATTGTCTTGTTAAATATGTATTAAACACATATTGACTATTTTATATGCTTGTGCACATAAAATATGCTTGTACTTAGTCCACTACTCACTAGGTGCTATTTCTAAAAAAACAAAAATGCTTGTACACACAAAAGCCCTTTTATTAGTTTAATGTATGACAATAAATGCATTATAAATTACTGTTTTATTTTCTTTGATTTTCTAATTAGCACTCATGATAGTGCATCAAGGCTTACTTTTGGAGGCAACTACCATTATTGAATTTAGATTTTCAATACACAACACATTCACAATGATTATGTAACCTACCAATTATTTTTTGGGGGTGACTGGCATAATTTATTTTAGATTTTCGAGACACAATTATTTCGTGAGGCTCACATTACTTGTCGAAAATATTTTAGTAGACAATGTGTTGAAATATTGAGAGGGAGGTAAATCAATATTTCAGTGATTTGAACAATTATCACAAATTTATATTTCCAATTTGTTTATATAAGCATCATCAAGGAACACACATATTTTAGGTGGAAACCCATAAAGAGAGAAAACCACCATCCTTCTTTCTTTTTAATCTTCAATCTTGCTTATATATTTACTAGCACCAACCAATAGGAAGCACCCACTCCCTTATCTAGTTTCAATGGCACCCATCATCAGGAAGCACCCACTCCCTAGTTAATTTTTGTTGGCACCCATCAGCTGGAAGCACACACTCGCTTTACAATGTGTTGTTGGCACCCACCAACAAGAAGCACCCACTCCCTCATTTTAATTTTGTTGGGGAGTGAACATCCATCGTTGGGATGAGGAGGAGAGGCACTATGGTCCTAACCCTATCACCCAAGGTTGCATCTGCGTGAGTTCTATCATAAATTTAGTTGAGAGAGCTGCTTTGGCAATGATAGTTCGCTTGTCTGGGTCGACGTCGACCGACTGAGTTTATGGTCTACAAATTGTGGTGTTGTGCCAGATCTAGGCTGGTCACTTTTTGATTAGGCCCATTATGTCTACCAGGGTATGGTCACTCAATGGACCAAGGCACAAAGGGGTGCTATCAAGGCCTTTTCCTATGTGAGCATCCTCTGCGGTTGTTAGAATCTTTGTAATAAGCAAGATTGGAAAAAGTCCGATCAACAGGGTTAACATCATTTCAACCAACTTTGGGATTCTAGGATCTAGCCCTCTCCAAAAGATGTGGCCAAAGATGGAATTGTCTTTGAAGTTTGGGGTAATAATATTAGGCTAGTTATGAAGTCCAAGGGTTTGTTTGGTTTTTTGGATGATTGAACATAGTTGCTGCCTGAGGCGGAAAGATCTATATGCAAATAGGTTCAAAAGTGAAAATTTGCGAGTAACTAGAAAAAGCTTTAGTTAATATGAAAGATGATGACAGGTTTTCAGTCCATTGGGCTATGGAGTCATAAGGGGATTTAATTGAAACAATCAGGTTCAAGAGTGGTCTATGGGGCAAGTCATCTATGCCTAAGGATCTCTTTAGATTTTGATTTATGGAATGGATTGATACATTAAGAAGGGGAAAATAAACAGATGCAGAACGAAGAGCAGCCCAGGATCTGGTAAGCACTTTGAAACTAGCCAGCCTTTGACCAGGCACTTACGAAAAACATAGAAGTAAACTAGGATCTGGTAAGTACTTTGAAACTAGCCAGCCTTTGATACACTTCCAATAGAAAACATATGAAAAACAAAGGGAAACTCGAAGGCAACCTTTGGAGTAGAGACTAATGGGCCGGGCTCACCACAAATCCTCTCCTAGCTCTTCTTTACTTGGTTGCTTTCAGGACAATCACAAAGATAACATAGAATGGCCTAAGATTTGATAAGTACTTTGAAACTAGTCAGCTTTTAACACATCCTAAGGGAAACAATCAAATAGTTGAGCAAATAAGAAAGGGACTCAGGGCTAACCTTAATTTCCTCAGTTCATCTTCACACAACATATATTGAAAGTAACATTTAAAAATAACATTCAGTCAAGGCAATAAGATGAGGGAACGCCAACATGCCCATGCCTAAACTGAATTAATCATTTCCAAATAACACAGATAGAAGGAAACATCTAAATAAAGGTTTCTCAGCTAGAGAAGGTTATTGATATACAATAGGTCCTAACTTTGTTTAAACTGTTCTTTACAGCAGAAAATGAAACAAAATGGAAACATAAATAAAACACAAGTTACAGTAAGAACAACATCACCGCCAGTATAGACCAGGATCCCATAAATCAGCTTGTATTGATGCTTCAAACCAGTTACAATCTTCAAATCCAGTGTTTTAATTCATACTTCCTTCAAAACCTAACTTATCTATTACAAGCAGAGCTCCAAGAGCTAGTGAAATCCTATCTACAATCAAGAGTCTTCAGCTCAGTTACAATTACAATGCTTCAGAAATTACATTAGCAACCAGCCCTTCAATCATCTTCTACTGAAGTATTTATAGAAGAATGAGGAGGTGAGATCTGAATAAAGATCTCAAATACAATTAATGGAGAGTTAATGTCTTTCTTGGCCCTTGGGGGCTCAATGAAGAAATCATACAGGTGTTTCACTGCATTAATTGATTTACACTCATGATTCAAGCTCGGTGGGAGCTTTTGTTGACATTTGCGGTTTTGTGTGATGATAGGGTTACTCTGTCGTCCTTCTGTCATTAAATCCCTTGGAGAAATAACCCTTTGGCTGCTTTTGAGGTAAAATATCTGACTTTGATCAATAAATTCAGTTCTTGATTGAATACTTTGAGGCACAGGTGGCGCTTTAGTTGCTTGGAGGAATGAATCTATCTCTTTTGGTGACGGTGGAGAGTTTCCTGATGAAACACTTTAGGTTTTCCTTCAAATTGTGTTTTTAGATCGGGGATTAGGCGATTGATAACTGTCTTAGCCTTAATCCCCACCAATCTGTCCACTAACCTGCTGTTCTGGTTCATTCTTGGTCTTCAACATCTGATACTCTTTCTCTGCATTGATCTTCATGGTTTTTCTGTCGTGCAAGGCCGTGTAGGGTATGTAAGGCATCAATGCCTGTGAAAACATCAATATAACGTGATTTTAAACCTTGTGGATGATTTCCTCGGAGGAATCGAACAAGGGAGGGTCGTCACCCTCTGTCGCCGAATCTTCTTTGGAAACAACAGAAAATACATTTAAACCTGCAAAGAATATGAAAAAACATTATATAATCCTGCGTATAGGTCAATTTGCATCGGGGACTGTGCAGAGGAGCAGGGCAATCGGAGCCGTCGATCGCACTGTGATCGACGGTCGGGAGTGATTGAGAGAAGTCAGCGGCATGAATAGTTTGACTGGGCAACGAAATCAAGGGACTGAACGTGGGCCGTCGATCTACAGAGATCAACGATGAAGATTAATTTTCCGTAGCGTCGGGGCTTGGCTAAACCATATGCAACTTGGTTAAATATCAGACAAATTCAACGAATGCCAGCCGTTAGATGCGAGGGGTCAGATCGGATCGCTGCCGTTGATTCCGCTGGGCGGTCATGGCCTGACGGATAACGCGCGGGGGACTGACTTTACGCGGCGGTTTTGAAACAGGGTGGAGGACACGAGTCAGGCAGTGTGTGGAATCGCTGGGCCTCGGGCCAAAAAAGCCTTTGCTCGAAGAATGGTGCGGAATATACCGTGCGGTTTTTTGGAGTGGGGAACAGCTGGCAGGGACCACTGGTAAGTTGCACTCCGCGCCATCGATCTATCGGGCGAATGGACGGCAGAGATGAACTATGGGGGGCCAGGGTGTATGGACCCGAGAATTTGGAGCGACCCCCCGTAGTGATTAACAACCGTTCGATCGGGTTTTCCCACATCCCGAGGGGTCAACTACGGGGGCTCCATGGTTTGAATCTACGGATGGAGAAGAGCCTCCGCAGGGAAAAAGCTTTGGTCATGGCGTTAGGCTATATGGAGCGGAAAGGTGCTAGGGGCTCAGCCTGAGGGGTTTAAGTTCATCGCATAGAAAATGTGCGTTTTTATGGTTTTTTAATGGTTTTCAAAGGGAAAAGAAGGCTTCTGATAAGGTCAAAATAGTGGGTTTTAACCTTATAAAAGGGATTTTGATGAGGGGAAAAGGAGAAACATAGAAATGATGGATTTTCAAGGGGAAACAAAGGGATAGAAAGGAGGTTAGTGGTGGAAAGAAGAAAAAGGGAAAAGGGTCCTTTGCAGAAGTATCCAACTGTGGATTTTTATAGGATTTCAGAGGCTTTTGAAGTATGAAACAACAGTATGGGATATGGACAGAGGGAAAAGGCTGGAGGCCTTATAGAGACTTCAAGAGCCAACAAATTTTATTGATAAAACTTGTTCCTTGGAGGCTCCCAAAAGTTTTTAGCCACCCTTTGGTATAACAAAATATTATGGGTGGCTAACAGTGGCTCCACATGGGAATGGTGCCTTCCTGAAGGCATCAATAATTCAGACTTGATTCTTCTGGGATACTGACTTGTGCCTGATCCTTTGGACTGCTTTCTTTTGCTGGATGATTTTTCTCTGCTTCTGAAAAAATGATATTAGTCATGAAAAATAATGAACTTCATCAATACAACTTCTACCTACCCAATCCTACTGGTCTAACATTTTTTCTTCACCAGAGTGCACTTGGATTGGAAAACTCTTTTCACAACTTTTTATTCTTTTGAAAGCATAAAAAATAATCTAATTCTACTGCTTATTTCTCCTTGAACTCATATTAAATAGTTGAGCTCAAATATTTCTCTACCTAATCTACTGTCTGTTGGGATTAAACTGTCCAACAGACTTTCATTCTCTAAATTCTAAAGCAGAAATTTAAAAACAGTCAAGTCAAGATTAAGATGTTTGACTTGCTGTGATCTATGGCATAAAAACAAGCTGCACATAGATTATTATTTGTAGGAAAATAAAAACAAAAATGGAAGGCTTAAGATCTGAAAATTGAGCCCTTCCTTCATTTTTTTCATAGCTCTGTTTTTGCTTTTTCTTTGAGCTCTTCTAGTTCATATTTTGAGTTTGTTTGAACCTTCAATTTCTAACCTAATCTATCTACTGATAAGCCAAGATTAAAAATTTTGGCAAATCGAATTCACTATCCTATCAGCAGAAAAATTGAAGCTACTTAGTCAAGATTAAACAATTTGACTAACTAGAAGTGTATTTTTGAGGAGTGGCATTTGAGCTTGCACACTTTTAGATTTGTTTCTCTTTTTCTTGGCATGGGGCCTTGCCTTTCTTGTTTTCATTCCTGCCCTCTTTTCATTTTTTATTTGTCTTTGTATTTTTTGATTTTTCATAAATTTGAATGAAATGGTGGATGGACTATTCGTAATGGAAAAAGATAAAAAGGCTTCAAAACATAAAATGGATCAAGAGAAGTAATTCTTAAGCATCCTGCCATTGACAGGACCCCCACAAAATTCTGTTCCATCCAGTTCCTGCAAAAAAAATGCATTATTACCAGCGAATGAATGAATAGAGTAAGGGCCAAGCCATAGATTGTCAAATTTTCCATCCTTGCCCTTTTCTTCCCTTCTTGAGTCCCACTTTAAAACTTTGTCTCCAACATAAAAATTACTGGCCTTGGTTCTTCTGTCAAAAATATTTTTAATGCTGTCTTGTTTGTGTAATGCTTTGTTATACACTTCCTCCCTGGTCTGCTGAAGATGAATGGTCTGATTTATTCTTCTGGTCATGTCATTTTCTTCAGTCTGCAACTCTTGAATTAACTTCATAACTAGTACACCAAGACTATTGGGAAAAATTGCATCTGTACCATACACCAGCTGAAAAGGTGACATACCAATAGATTTTTTCAAGGTCAATCTATCAGCCCAAAGTGCATGAACCAGTTTTGTATGCCAAGACTTTTTGTTGTCTTCCAACAGTTTCTTGATTATGTTCACTAAGCTTTTGTTTGAAGATTCTGCAAGTCCATTACCTTGAGGGTAATAGGCCATGGAATGCCCCAATGTTATCTGGTATTTATGACAGAAGTCCACCATTTTCTTTGATGCAAATGCTGCTGCATTATCAGTGATTATCTTGGTAGGACAGCCAAATCTTGAAAGAATGTTATTCTCCATGAATTTTATGATAACTGAGTCATTGGCCTGCCTACAAGGAATGGCTTCTATCCACTTAGTGAAGTAGTCTGTGGCTGTAAGAATCCACCTATGCTGGGCAGAAGATGAGGGATGGATTTCTCCTATGAATTCAAGTCCCCACTGTTGAAAAGGGGCTTCAACAGTGATTGGATGCAGAGGCAGGGGTAGTAATTTTCTCTTGCCTTCAAACAATTGGCATTTATGGCAAGTAGTGGTCAATTTGTGTACATCAGGAAAAAGAGTAGGCCAATAGAAACCAGCCCTCAAAATTTTGTTGGCTGTTGACTTCCAGTACAAATGACCTCCACACTCTCCTTCGTGGAATTCCTTCTTAACCCTTTCTGCATCAAATTCAGGCAAACATTTAAGCAATATACCACTTGCACTTTTCCAATAAAGACATTTATCAATAACGCAATAGTTTACAGCCTTTAACTTTAGGAATCTTGCCTTTGTTTTTGATAAACCAGGAGGTGTATTCAGATTAAGAAAAACATAAACAATATCAGTATACCAAGGAAAATTCACAAAATGGTCTTCAAGAATGGGAGTTGAGAATTCTTCTTGGTTATCCAAAGCATTAATCATATGAATATCAAGAACTTCACAATTTGACTCAGCCATTAATCTAGCTAGACCTTGGCCTTTGATGAGTTTAGTGGGTTTTATCTCTAAATCATATTCAAGGATAACAACAATCCACTTACCTCTCTTACCATCTGGGTCCTGTGTTAGAATGTCTTTAACAACTGAATTGGGGACAAAGGCAACAATGTGTGAGTGAAGGATGTATACCCTAAAGTCTTTCAATGCTTTCACCAAAGCAAAAGCTTTCTTTTCCATAATGTTGTACTTCAAAGGGGAATCCCTCAATGCCTTGCTAAAGAATGCAATAGGTTGCTCTTGTCCTTGTGGATTTTTCTGTAAAAGGACAGTTGTAATGGTATGTTCTGATGCAAATGAGAAGATATAAAAATCATTTGAAAAATCAGGGCTTATGAGAACCGGTGTTTTGGTTAATGCTTGTTTTACCAGTTCAAAGGATGTCTTTGCTTCCAAGGTCCATTTCACCCCTTGCTCCTTCTTCAGCATATTTGTGATATTCCTAAGGAGTTCAGCTAAGTTGGGGATGAACCTTCTTAGAAAGTTGATCTTTCCAATGAAAGACTGCAACTATTTTATGTTTCTAGGATGAGAGATTTGCAAGATGGCCTCGATCCTCTTTGGATATATCTTTATACCCTCCTCAGAAATAATGTGCCCAAGAAGTTTACCTTCTTGGAGACCAAATAAAGTCTTCTTAGGGTTTAAAGATATCCCAAAATTTCTGCACTTCTCAAAAACTTTCCTCAAATGTTCTAAGTGTTCTTCATCTGTTTTTGAAAACAAAGTGACATCATCAAGATAGATAATGATGAAGAATCCCAATTCTTCCGAGAATGCTATGTCCATGGCTCTCTGAAAAGTTTCCCCAGCATTCATTAGACCAAAGGGCATCTTCACATACATGAAGGTGCCCCAGGGTGTAGTAAATGTTGTCTTTAGTTGATCAGCAGGGTGGACTAATATTTGATTATACCCTGAATAGCCATCCAGCAAAGAAATTATTCTAGACCCTACCACCCTTTGTAAAATATGATCCATTTTTGGTAAAGGGTAGTTGTCTTTCAATGAAGCTTTGTTCAAGTCTCTAAAGTCTATACAAAGTCTGATTTCTCCAGTCTTCTTCCTAACAGACACCAGATTAGATACCCACTCAGAATATCTAATAGGGACAATAATACCAGCATTGTGAATCTTCATGATTTCCTTCTTAACCAATGGCAACTGGACAGGGTTTATTCTGCGCAGTTTCTGTTTGAATGGTTTTTTGTTTTCTTTAAGAGGGATTTTGTGCTGTATTATTTCAGTGTCATAGGACTTCAGATCTTCGTAACTCCATGCAAAAACATCAGAAAATTCTTTGAACAACTCTATGTATCTGAGTTTAACGTGAGATGGAAAAGTTTTGGACAGTTTGATCATTTTTGGTTTTTCCTCACTTCCTATATTGCATTCTTCCACTTCAGTTTCTACAGGTTCCAGTTTTGGTTTCTTTGCCACATCATTAAGATCAAACAACTCTTCTAAAGGTGCTAGACCACTTGGCAAACTTTCATAGTTAGAATGCAGAGTTTCTAATTCTTCTGTTTCTGATTCTGCGCTTAATTCTGTTTTTTTTCTAAGTTTGCTAGTCTGAAGGTTAATATCTATAAGCTCAGGAGAAAGTTCTTCTTCATCAAGAAAATTTTCTTCACTGCAGTCTGTATCATAGTCTGAATCTGAGCTATGGAGTTCAAACTCATTTCTGAATTGCATGAAGTCTTCTATTTGTTTATCTCCATCAAACACCTGCCAATATTTCTTGTTATCCGGGACAGCTGGTCTGAATTTTATCTGAGATGTGTCATCATATAGCATTGGTCAGGTTCTAGCAGCAAAGGCTAAATTGTGGGCTGCAATGTTTCTTTTCCTTGGGACAAAATTCAGGTTGGTCTCCTCAAATGTTTTCAAAAGATCCATGACATCATTCCGATAGGCCCTAAGTCTGGGATGATTTGCATTATACTCCCCATTGACTTGCCTAATGATTAACTCAGAATCCCCGTACACGTTAATTCTTCTGGCTCCTAATTTCTTCAAGAGATGCAAGCCTAAGAGAAGGGATTCGTACTCTGCTATGTTGTTGGAACACTGAAAGTTTAATTTACATGAAATACATTATGTATGATTGTTTTCAGTGTTAGTAATCCAGACACCTGCACCAGCATTTGTTCTAGTGCATGACCCATCAAAATACATAGTCCAGAGAGGACCATTTTCAGTTTTATCAGTTTGGTGCATGTCCTTTGTATGATTTGACTCCTCAAGTTTTTCATCGGGTTGAGGATTGTTCTCTTGACTGTCAAGATTTAAGTTTAATGGATTGATGATTTGTAGTTCAAGACCTGTGTTTGGTTTGCTAGGATTTTCAAGTACAGCAAACTGCTTCGACACTTCAGTGCTGTATCCCTCTTCCTTCGTATCAGCCATTAATTCTGTTGAAATGATTTGTTCTGTGAGGGTTTCATCATTAAGCATGATGAAAGAATCAAGGCTCGTACTTACAGCATACAGAGGAGAGTTTTGAGGCCTATCTTGACTTGTCACTGTGTATTGCATGTGGGACTCCCTGTAAAGTCTTCTAGTCTAATTGAAAACAAGGATAGTCGCATAGGTCATGTCCATCTGCATAGTCCCCTATAACTTAGCCCCCCAAGATCTCGATAAAAGCATTCCATACTTTGGGGGTACATCAGCCACAACAACATCCATGACCAAACACTTGGCTAGAATTTGGGCTAAATTAACACAGAGGTCTTTGATCAATCCTAGACATTTAACTCTGCTTGAGTCAAAGGAGTATAGGTCTTTGTAAGGTATGGTAATTTCAAGACCCAGGCTTTCCATTACAGCTTTTGGCATTAAATTATGGGAAGCGCCTGAGTCATGCATAGCATTTTGTAGAATTTTGTCATGAATGTTCAAACTTACATAAAAGGGAGGGATAGGCCCCTCTTGAAATTTACCTTCAATCTTGGGACCAAAAATAAGCTCTGGTTGGTCATTATTAAGATTGAGTGTGTCCGCATTCTCTTCTATGTTTAAGGCCTTCAAAATTTGATTTCTATATACATGATGGGCAGCTAACTTAGTTAAGGGAACAGAGATTTTGATTTTTGAGATTTCCTATTCCAGGCTGAAAAGAATTTGATTCTTTAAGGTGCTGGTTTCAGCCCTATTAGCTGTCATTTTATCAGCAACATCAGTTTGCTGCTTTGCTTTATTTACATTTGATACAGTTGTTTTACCAGGAGTACTAGCCGAGGTGTTAGTACTACTGATTTCTGCACTCTATTTTTCAAGATTTTAAGTGTCTTTCTCTTTACCACTACCAGAATTATCAGCCACTGTTTTATCCTTTTGTTTGACTGTTTTAGGTTTGGTTACAGTGCTACTTTGAGAAGGTTTGTCGGAAGTTTTGTTGTTGGGGGTTTGTTGATTAGATTTACTTCTGAGTTCATATTCCTTTGAAGGTTCGGTCATGGAATTTTCCATGTCTTGACAACAATTTTGATTATCATCCCTTTTGTCATCATAAGGTGTGTAAAGACCCTCTTTTCTGTCATAATGAACCTCGAAGCTATCATCATCTACCCCAAATAAGTTTATATCATCCTCCTCTGTTATTTGATCCGTTTCGTCAACCTCACTTAAATAGTTTTGATGAAAGGGAGGAGTGATCTACTGATCATCTTCCCTTGGTCTATTTGGAGGCTGGTTTCTTCTAACATTCTGATTCTGGTTTTGGTTTCTGTTTTGAGGAGCGTTTTGATTTAGACTTTGTTGCGTTGTCTCAAGAATGCTCATTTTATTCATCATTTCTTCCATCATTCTTTTCATCTTTGAGTTTGGCATAGAAGATGATGACTCCTCTCTGAAAGATACTCTCTTTTCAGCTTTCATTCTTGCCCTCTTCTCCATAAGGTTAACTTCCACAGAAAGAGCACCTCTTTGCATATCTTCAAGGGTTGCAAAATATCTTTCTCTTAATGAATAGGTCATATCAGCATCAAACCCTGCAAGAAATTTGTTTAAAGCTGAGCCCTATGGAGGTTTTAGTTCAGGAGAAAGTGCATTATACACACTGTTAAATCTGGTACAATAAGCCTGTACACTTTCCCCTAGGTTCCTATGCAGATTGTTATAGTCAACAAGGACTTGGAGAGGATTCTTCCTCACTTCCCATTTGTTTAGGAATGTTTGATGGAAGCCTTGGAGATCATTAATACTATGGGGGGCTAAGCCTTTGAACCATTTTCTTTCTTCTCCCCCCAGACTTTGAGCAAACAGTCTAAGTTTGACAGAATCATCATCAATTTCATTTCTGTCAAAGTAGTCGTTCATCTTGTCCACACGTTTTGATGCTGTTGTAGCATTTCTAGCATCATTCAATGGGATTTTGGACTGATAGTCATGTGGAGGATTGACTAATGGTATAGGAAGGACTAAGGGAGCATACCATGCTGCCATGATAGGTGGTGGGGGTGGATTGACAAGAGGTGGGGTGGGCTGAAATGAAGTGGTTTGAACAGTGGATGAAGGATGAACAGAAGTGGATGGAACAACAGTAGATTGCTGAGCTGATCTTGGATGAGAGACACCTAAGTCAAGAAGAAAATGTAAATCAGGAGGTGTTGATTCTCTATTCCCAAGGTGTTCACTTGTTTCCGGAGATGAATTTGAAGACTCAGAATCTATCTGATCTAAATCATCAAGGGACCTAGTTCTAAATGGATTTAATAGGTCAGCTTGTGATTGTTGCAGAGCTGAAATATTTTCAGGGACTGAATTAGCTCTTAGGGATGATCTGAAAACAGTTGAAGATTCTATCTTAGGAGACTTCCTAAGGATTATTTCTGGGTTATCAACTATCTCAGGTGGATCAGGGTCAGGAAGGGCTCTAGTATGAATCTTTCTAGGAGCCACTATGCTATGTTTTTAGACCCAAATAAACAAGAAAAGTGCAACCAGGTATGACAATCTTTGAGAGGTTAACTGATCTATTTGAAAATCAATCCTACAGTCTTACAACTGAGTTTGAAAGATGTTATGATGATAAGGGTTCTTCCCAGTGGAGACTTAAGGTCTGTTTAGGATTGTGGAGTCACCAGGTGGAAAATTTAGAGTGTTTTCAAAGAGGTACACTATCCACCACAGTGTTTGTGAAACGTCCCTTTGAAGGGTATTCCAAAACACAACAAACTCTAACCAAATATTGACTGGGAGGGAATTCACCAGATATGTCACCTCTAAAAGAGGATGAGATCTGGAGGCTACCTGGCCCTTTCTAGACTCTGTCTAAGAGTATAGGGTAAAACACATCAAAAGGTGTAGGCAAGCTATCAAAAACTAGTGTTTTACTACCAATCTAAAATGTTTTTTGGCTTTTCTTAATTATTTTCTATTCGCGTGGTTTCTAAGAATGTCCTAACTTTGTCCGAAACTTAGCTACGGTTGTGAGACAAAGAGAGTCTACTCTTATGGCTAAGTTAGTTGATTTTCCAACGTTAGATAAAAACTCAAGAGAATCCTAGGGTTGGCCTAGTTTGTCACTGATTCAAACAAGTTTCATCATGATTAGCATTTCTTGGTAGTGTTTGAAAAGGCTGCTTTTTACTCACCAGATTTTATAAGATTAAGGGAAGGGTCCTCCCCAGTGGAGTCGCTAGAAATGTTAGGTCTCTATAATAAGAAATATTGGCAAAGTCTGATCACAGAGTTAACATCATTTCAACCAACTTTGGGATTCTAGGATCTAGCCCTCCTGAATCCCGAGAGGGATCTCTCCAGTGTGTACAAAGATGGATTTGTCTTTGAAGTTAGGGGTAATAATATTAGGCTAGTTATGAAGTCCAAGGGTTTGTTTGGTTTTTTGGATGATTGAACATAGTTGCTGCCTGAGGCGGAAATATCTATATGCAAATAGGTTCAAAAGTGAAAATTTGCAAGTAACTAGAAAAAGCTTTAGTTAATATGAAAGATGATGACAGGTTTTCAGTCCATTGGGCTATGGAGTCATAAGGGGATTTAATTGAAACAATCAGGTTCAAGAGTGGTCTATGGGGCAAGTCATCTATGCCTAAGGATCTATTTAGAGTTTGATTTATGGAATGGAGTGATACATTAAGAAGGGGAAAATAAACAGATGCAGAACAAAGAGCAGCCCAGGATCTGGTAAGTACTTTGAAACTAGCTAGCCTTTGACTAGGCACTTAGGAAAAACATAGAAGTAAACTAGGATCTGGTAAGTACTTTGAAACTAGCCAGCCTTTGATACACTTCCAATAGAAAAAATATGAAAAAAAAAGGGAAACTTGAAGGCAACCTTTGGAGTAGAGACTAACGGTCCGGGCTCACCACAAATCCTCTCCTAGCTCTTCTTTACTTGGTTGCTTTTAGGAGAATCACAAAGATAACACAGAATGGCCTAAGATCTGATAAGTACTTTGAAACTAGTCATCTTTTAACACATCCTAAGGGAAACAATCAAATAGTTGAGCAAATAAGAAAGGGACTCAGGGCTAACCTTAATTTCCTCAGTTCATCTTCACACAACATATATTGAAAGTAACATTTAAAAATAACATTCAGTCAAGGCAATAAGATGAGGGAACGCCAACATGCCTATGCCTAAACTGAATTAATCATTTCCAAAGAACACAGATAGAAGGAAACATCTAAATAAAGGTTTCTTAGCTAGAGAAGGTTACTGATATACAATAGGTCCTAACTCTGTTTAAACTGTTCTTTACAGCAGAAAATGAAACAAAATGGAAACATAAATAAAACACAAGTTACAGTAAGAACAACATCACCGCCAGTATAGACCAGGATCTCATAAATCAGCTTGTATTGATGCTTCAAACCAGTTACAATCTTCAAATCCAGTGTTTTAATTCATCCTTCCTTCAAAACCTAACTTATCTATTACAAGCAGAGCTCCAAGAGCTAGTGAAATCCTATCTACAATCAAGAGTCTTCAGCTCAGTTACAATTACAATGCTTCAACAATTACATTAGCAACCAACCCTTCACTCATCTTCTACTGAAGTATTTATAGAAGAATGAGGAGGTGAGATCTGAATAAAGATCTCAAATACAATTAATGGAGAGTTAATGTCTTTCTTGGCCCTTGGGGGCTCAATGAAGAAATCATACAGGTGTTTCACTGCATTAATTGATTTACACTCATGATTCAAGCTCGGTGGGAGCTTTTGTTGACATTTGCGGTTTTTTGTGATGATAGGGTTACTTTGCCATCCTTCTGTCATTAAATCCCTTGGAGAAATAACCCTTCGACTGCTTTTGAGGTAAAATATCTGACTTTGATCAATAAATTCAGTTCTTGATTGAATACTTTGAGGCACAGGTGGCGCTTTAGTTGCTTGGAGGAATGAATCTGTCTCTTTTGGTGACGGTGGAGAGTTTCCTGATAAAACACTTTAGGTTTTCCTTCAAATTGTGTTTTTAGATCAGGGATTAGGCGATTGATAACTGTCTTAGCCTTAATCCCCACCAATCTGTCCACTAACCTGCTGTTATGGTTCATTCTTGGTCTTCAACATCTGATACTCTTTCTATGCATTGAACTTCATGGTTTTTCTGTCGTGCAGGGCCGTGAAGGGTATGTAAGGCATCAATGCCTGTGAAAACATCAATATAACGTGATTTTGAACCTTGTGGATGATTTCCTCGGAGGAATCGAACAAGGGAGGGTCGTCACCCTCTGTCGCCGAATCTTCTTTGGAAACAATAGAAAATACATTTAAACCTGCAAAGAATACGAAAAAACGTTATATAATCCTGCGTATAGGTCAATCTGCATCGGGGACTGTGCGGAGGAGCGGGCAATCGGAGCCGTCGATCGCACTGTGATCGATGGTTGGGAGTGATTGAGAGAAGTCAGCGGCGTGAATAGTTTGACTGGGCAACGGAATCAAGGGACTGAACGTGGGCCGTCGATCTGCAGAGATCGACGGCGGAGATTGATTTTCCGCAGCGTCGGGGCCTGGCTAAACCATATGCAACTTGGTTAAAGATCAGATAACTTCAATGAATGCCAGCCGTTAGATGCGAGGGGTTAGATCAGATGGCTGCCGTTGATTCCGCTGGGCGGTCATGGCCTGACTGATGACGCGCGGGGGACTGAATTTACGCGGTGGTTTTGAAACAGGGCAGAGGAAACGCGTCAGGCGGTGTGTGGAATTGCTGGGCCTCGGGCCAAAACAGCCTTTGCCCGAAGAGTGGTGCAGAATATACCGCGCGGTTTTTTGGAGTGGGGAACAGCTGGCGGGACCACTGGTAAGTTGCACTCCACGCCGTCGATCTGTCGGGCGAATGGATGGCAGAGATGAACTACGGGGGGCCAGGGTGTACGGACCCGAGAATTTGGAGCGACCCCCCGTAGTGATTAACAACCGTTCGATCGGGTTTTCCCACATCCCGAGGGGTCAACTACGGGGGCTCCATGGTTTGACTCTACGGATGGAGAAGAGCCTCTGCAGGGAAAAAGATTTGGTCACGGCGTTAGCCTATATGGAGCGGAAAGGAGCTAGGGGCTCAGCCTGAGGGGTTTAAGTCCATCGCATAGAAAATGTGCGTTTTTATGGTTTTTTAATGGTTTTCAAAGGGAAAAGAAGGCTTCTGATAAGGTGAAAATAGTGGGTTTTAACCTTATAAAAGGGATTTTGATGAGGGGAAAAGGAGAAACATAGAAATGATGGATTTTCAAGGGGAAATGGAGGGGTAGAAAGGAGGTTAGTGGTGGAAAGAAGAAAAAGGGAAAAGGTTCCTTTGCAGAAGTATCCAAATGTGGATTTTTATAGGATTTCAGAGGCTTTTGAAGTATGAAACAACAGTATGGGATATGGACAGAGGGAAAAGGCTGGAGGCCTTATAGAGACTTCAAGAGCCAACAAATTTTATTGATAAAACTTGTTCCTTGGAGGCTCCCAAAAGTTTTTAGCCACCCTTTGGTATAACAAAATATTATGGGTGGCTAACAGTACCATCATGTTTGTCAGTATTCTTCAGTATATGATACCAAGTTTACTATTGTGTCACGATGTAAAATGTTCAAGAGAATTATCATTTAAGATTTTGCCATCTGCACGTATCATTATACATTTTGTGTCAGCCATCGCTGTGTCATTTGTACATCACTTCTTCATTTTCTATCATTAGATACCTTATATTTGTTTCAATTTCCTGTTGATGATGGGGGATACATTAAGGACCTCCTTTGACATATATCTTCTCATCAAATTTAGCTCCTTATCTGGGATGTGGATCTAGAAACAATATAGTACCTTGGAGCTTGCATTCATCATTGGTAGGTTTCCTCATATTTTTCATTTTGTTTTCATCAGTGGCCCATTTTGAGTGATTGCGCAGAGTGCTCGAGTTTAGCTCTTTCATTTGGACTATGTATATTTTTCTAGGGACATTGGGAACTATTTTCACTATCGGTGGTATCCCTCATGTCTGTTAATGAGATACATAAATGCTTGGTAATCATATGGTATCCCTACATATTTGACATAAGCTCATTCATTCATATGTAGTAGAGTTTTACCATCGAGAAGTTTCAAATATCTTGGGGAATTAAGGCCACTTCACTCATGATCATCGTCTCCCACAATATGTCATTTGAGGATATATTATGTACTTTGATGGCCATCATTAGGGGAACTCACATCAAACCCTACTGATAGCTACTGTGCCAAAGATATACATTATATCATGACTAGTCCTTGATGACATAAATCCACAATATGTTGTGTGGGAATTTATGCTATATTCTCTTAGTACGAGTATTGGTATGCCTACCTCGGGGATGTACTTCTTTATGTATCTGACTTTACATCTGAGTCTCTACATGTCTCTTGTTTGTGATCTATTTCAACCTCACTCACTTGTTTCTTTATTGTAATTTATTTCGACCATCATATTCTCTTATGACATCATACAATAGGGGACATATGTTATATCTCAAAAATCCACCCCTAGAGTCCAGAAGATAAGCACATCCTTTTGACTACAAGAAAAAGACCCTCTAGCAGAGGTTATAAAAAAGGTTTTTAGTGTTATAAACTAGGCCAAAACTGTCAAAAAAATCATTTGCTACAACATCCGTTTATGGTTACAGAGGATTTGGTGGAGCTTTTGATCGAAATTCAACACAACTAAAAAAACTAGGCGGTCAGAGGTTATTACGGATGTTTTTTTCATTGGTGTGCTACTAAGGTTTCAATGCACTGGTGCGTGTCATCTAGACGGTGGCCCTGGGGCGATCAAAGGTGCATGCACCGGGCCATCAAGGTATAAAACCACATCGGGTGCAGTGTTGGTGATACAACGCACAAGGCCGTTCTAATTGGCCTTCGGATTTGTGCGGTGCCCATAGGTTGTCGCAATGCACCGGTATGTAGACTTATAGAAATGCACTGGTGCGCTATATCAGAAAAATGCGCTGAGATTTATAATTGGTATTGGTATTTGTGCGGTGCCCATACGTTGTAAAAATGCACTGGTGCGTAGTCTCACATAAACGTACTGGTGCGCAGTTTAGAACAAACGCACTGAGATTTTTAATTGGTTTTGGTATTTGTGCAGTGCCCATAGGTCATAGAAATGCATCGGTGCGCTGCAGCATACAAACGCACCGGTGGACAGTAATTGACACGCACCAGTGTCCATTTTGTATTTTTTAGAAACATCGACCTATGACAGTGCAATTATTGTGATTTTTAAAAATTCATTATTCATCAAAAGTCGACACATATTACAACAATATTAATATTAATTAAATTTTTATTAATGCATTTGAATGTGATGTTTGGATTAATTTTTTATATCATATCATAATTATTATGATTTTTGAAAATTCATTATTCATGAAAAGTCGACACATATATATCTTATAACAATATTCATATGAATTAATTTTTTATTAGTGCATTTGAATGTGATGTTTGGATTAATTTGTTATATCATATCATAAAATTTCACATCTCTTCATTATAATATTTAATCATCCCTAAATTTAATCAGTGGCGTTACATTTCACAGCGACAATGGAGAATACAATATAAAAAATTAAAACACACACACACACACACACAGATATATATATATATATATATATATATATATATATATATATATATATATATATATATATATATATATATATATATATATATAAAAGATAGTATTTGTCATACAAAATGGGATAGTTATTGGTATCCCTTTGTCTTTAAATTGAGACACTATGTCCATTACATTAAACAAAATGTTTAATTTCACAGAAAAATATTTCAAAAAATACAACGCCTTGCTTTGATATCCAAACACAATGATCATTATTTTTCGCTTGAACTGATATCACTGCTAGAGCTACTTCCATGACTTGGGTTATTTTCAGGAATGTTTTGTTCACGGTGTTGATTTTTTTCTTCTTCTTCACCTTCCATCTACAAACATAAAAATAAATTTTAATGAGTGTATATACATTGGCGAGAATAATGAAAATTTCAATATTAAATAATATACATCAATGTAAATCGAAAAGAAATGAGTACCATTGCAACAATTGACTCATAAACTATACACATTCTTTCAAAACCATGTACCATGCCATCTTTCAAGATTTCATCTGTTGGCGCAGTTCCATACCTTGTTTCCTGCAAGTTTTATACTCCATAACAAATCATATATTTAATATAAAAGATTTTTTTGTTCTATTAATTATAGACGAAACTAAGTAAAACAAGATCGATAGATGCTTACAAATTCCACAATTAATTTATGATATGCCAACATATAATCAACCCATATTTAACCCAATTTCAATTAATTCGTCTGATGGTTCTTTGTATGTTAGCATCTGTTTGAAGACATTCAATGATGATTTTCGTAAAACAACTTAAAAAATAAAAAAATAAAATCTAGTTAAGTTGTTATAAGGAAGTAACAATTACTCACAAACTTAGATATCAACCCTTTTCTTCCTTGTCGTCTTCTTTTATGTGCTGAATGGGTTCCATTTTCTTTTCTTTTCTACAGTAAAATACTTGAAAATCAATATTTGATGTTAAATTGTTTATTTATTGTAACTAATGATCAAAAAATTCAATGATTACATATTACATTTGAAGCACGTTGTTGTTGAGATGACTCCTTCTGCGATGCAATTTTTTCCATTTCTTTGACCATCTCCTTGTACACCTTTCTGGACATTCCTACTAGCATATTTATGATATCAGCTCGTTCATCTTTTGAGATTTACATAATAAACCTGAAAATGTAACATGACAATAAACTATTTAATTTTTATATTGATATATGAAAATTAAATATAAAAAAAGTGATATATATATATATATATATAATTCTAGACAAACATTTAAAGGAATATTACTTTTTCATTCCTTCTTTTTGTTGTTGTACGTTTTTTCTATTAAAAGTCTGACATGTCTCATTGACCAATTCTCTAGAAACTCTTCCTGTTTAGATAAAATTTGGTTCTTGGAATCAATGGATTGATTTTTGTATTGTAAGTGGAAATAACGTCTATACATTTGTTCCACTAGATCCCTCAATATTTTGTAATAGTTTTCCCCCCTTTCGTTAACCTCCAGCACTACTCTAGATGAGCTAAGGAGCAATTCCTTTTCATTTGCATGTTCTATTTTTTTTCTTTTGTTAGAACACCATTCCTTTTCTCAGTTGTTGGTCCCTGTAGAACATTAAATAGATGTGAATTAATAGATTGTTTGACACATGTTATCATAAAATTTTAAGTATATTATTAATGAAAATTAAAAAAAGAAACTCATATTGGATTGATAGTATTTTTTCATTCACCTGATTCATCCTTTTGCAATTTTTCCATCAAGATTTTACGCTCTTCTGGTCTTAGATCAGAAATATTCTTATCGAGCTTCGTCATTTTGTGGCTCTGCATGATACACAGTAAACAATACATATTAGTTAAACTTACATATAGTTCAAAAATAATATTTTTTGTAAAGAATTTACAAAGAAATTGCCTTTTTTGCTTTTCTTGATGTGTTATTAGTATTTTTGTTACTTGATATCTTGTCAATCATTTATTTATCAATCTGAAACATGTACCATATCATTCATTAATATATTTATAAATAAATTATCAACTTTTCAGGTAAAAAAAATCTCAAGAAACCGGTGCGCCATTCATGGTGTATGAACCGACGTCAGTGCGTGGGGGTCTTATAAATGCACCGCACAAACAGTATAATAGACCGTACGGTGCTCTATGTAAACAAGGAGCACCGGTGCATGTTAACCACCACACCGATTAACTCAGGGAAAATAATAAAAATCCTCCAGTGTTAGTTTTTGTAGCATAAACGCCCCGCACAAACAAGGGACCACCATACGGTGCTCTCTGTTAACTAGGAGACCCAGTGCAGTGCGTTATAGGTTACATGGTGCACCGATTAACATAATAAAACAAATTTTTGTGAAACAACACGTTCACGACGTGCCATAATGAAAAAGCATGTTATCGGTGCGCCCTGCGTAATCTAGCGCACCGGTGCCCTATTTTACATATGGTGCACTGATTAAAAAAAAATTGTTTTTAAATTTTTTATTACACAGTACTTTCGTGGTGTGCTAGGATAATACAACGCACAGGTGCGCTAGGTTATGCTGGGCGCACCAATAAAAAAAAAAAAAAAACCTTTTTTTCAAAAATTCACGCAAGGGTTGACATGGATTGGGATCCAATTATGCAAGTCGTCCTGTGGGTTGGATGTCAATCTAAAATGAAAAGCCCTAATTCTAAAATCACAGGAACAGGGAGAAGAAAGGGCAGAAACAAAAAGAATGAATGGTTTAGGGTAAAAATGGATTATTTATTTATTATTATTATTGTTATTTATTTATTTTCTAAAAATGATAAACAAATTGAAATTTTTTTCTTACTTCATAAAAAAACTGCAGAAAAAGTAAAAAAAATAATCAAATTTAATCATGAGATTTTTTGAAATTCTATGCTACAGGGTTTGAATCACCAGAGGTTTGGAATTTTTATTGTCTGAATACTTTTGTTCGAACGTATTTCGCTGCTCCACAGTGCTCTCCTGCTCTCTTGCTCCAAGTATGTCTCCTGCAAATCTCTGGCTGAATTTTTTTGCATAAATAGTGAAATAATGAAAAGTGTTTAGTATATAAAGAATTGTTTTATGAAATTAGATTTTCGAAAATATTTTTCCGCCCATTTTTCAATTTATTGTTTTTTTTTCACTTAAAGAAAATAGAGTTGCGCTTTTTTTAAATTTACGGTTATTCGTCACCGATGCGTCCATTGGTAACACGACACAAGTGCGCATTAACTAAAATGCACCGGTGCGATTATATGTACAGTAACATTGATTTGCGGTTAAGGCACCGAAATTACTTTCAGGCGTGTACACAAAAATTTAGTGAAATCCAACCATAGAAATTGAGAATTTAAATTTTGTTTATTCTTGATGGAAATATGCAATTAGAATTAGAATTTTATTTATTCTTGAGAATTAGAATTAGAATTAGAATTGGATAAATTCTTGATGGAAATAAGTATTCTTCCAATGCATTTTTTTTATTGTAGGAGGTCCCCATTGATTATGTGGAGAGAATGCAATGTGGGGCGTGTGAAGGTGCAATATTATAGGGCCCAAGTGGGTAATTGTGGCAAGTGAACTTGTGCTATGCTAAGACATGGGAAGTTTTCACAAATGGTTGGGAAAGTGTTTCTGAGCAGTTAATTGAAGTTGGAGATATTTTAGTTTTTAGACATGTTGGAAATGTACATTTTGCTGTGAAAATATTTGGGCCATTTATTTTCAAAACTACACCTTTTCTTTCAAAAAAAGAAACTTGAACCTTTCCAGAACCTGTAACAAGAAAATGTGCCAACAGGAGCATCTGACATGCATATCTATTTCTTCTGTTGAGGTCTCGAAGGAATTGATTATGTCCAGTCTACTTTGCTGAGGAATCTGCCTGAATTTTCTTTGGTTCTACCAAAGGGCGCAGTTACTAATAGATACAGGATTGTAAGCTCCCTCCAACCCTCATTAAATTGTAGAATATGGATAAAAATCCATAGAAATGCCTATGATTTGCGTAAAATGTGTCGAAACACAGAATGGAGTGTTTTCTTTTTTGAAAGTTATGTGTTATTATGGTGAAAGAAATTATTCTTTCTATTTTGTGCTAATATGGTGAAGAAATGGAATAGTGCTCAAGTATATGACAACAATATTCAATCATATTATCAAAATATATGGGTTCTTTGTTAAATGCATAGATACAAGATTCGGTCATATCGTTGCTAGGAAAAAGTCAATTGAAATACCAATACGGCAGGGCCGGTACTGTCTATTGTCCCATGAACCCATAAACCCCACAAAAAATCTCAAGAACCTTTTAATAAAATGCAAAATAGTCCAAAAATGTTTTTTTGTTGTTGTTGTCTATTGCATTCTTGACACTCGAATTCTTCTAAAATATGTTCATGGGATTAGCATCCATAAGAGGAAAAACAATGGTAATATACTCAAATTCTTCTAAAATCTATTCAATGGAATCAATACATGTGAAATTGTACATGTGTTATTAATTCATCAATATTTATACTTTTTAAGTTGGGTTTTTATAAAG